>JAFKAC010000077.1:0-283507 GCA_025766275.1 Lactarius indigo
TCCCGCTTAATTGCGTCTAGTCCACGCTTGTCGCCCTGCTTCGGTCCATTCTTTCTCAGGCAGGTGGTCGACGGGGTTTCAAGATCATTGTCTTCTTCAGCTGCACCGACTCGGTGACTTCCACTGGCGTTTACTCGGGGGTTGCGACTTGGAAAGCGACGGAGGCAGTATTGACTCGGACGATGAGACGGTAGCACGGGCCGGGGGTGAGGACGGTCGTGTAGGAGCCCATTCCCCCATTACTCCCAGAGACATCGATCTTCCGACTACATGGTTCTCTTCCTCTAGCTACCCGTATCTCGTCTCTGCGAACATTCTCCGCTACGCAGAAACCGCCCGAATCCAGCCCTCTAGCGTCGATTTTGCTCTGCACTAGCGTCGCCGCGCGTGGTCTTGACTTGCCGCGCGTGCGCGCCGTCGTGCAATACGACCTCCCAACTGAGGGCGGTGCTACGGAATATGTCCATCGGGTGGGCCGTACTGCGCGCGCGGGTCGTGGGGGCCAGGCGTGGGCGATCGTCGCACCGAGCGAGGCGCAATGGGCCGAATGGGTACAAACCCGCATGGACAGCGGGACCGCGGGCCACTTTGAAGCCGTGGCCGTGGAAGAGATCCTGCGGACGGGATTCGGGGGGCAGGGAAAGGAGTACGAAGACCGCGCGACTGAGGTCCAACTCGCGTTCGAGCGGTGGTGCCTACAGCGGAAAGAGGTGCGTTGACGTGACACCCACCATCCCCCTTTTTTTTCAGCGTACTGACCCCACCGGGCGCCACTATAATAAGAACGCGGAAATGGCACGCAAGGCCTTCGCATCGCATCTCAGGGCATATGCGACGCACCCTTCGGACGAGAAACACATTTTCCACATCAGGCATCTGCATCTCGGACACCTCGCCAAGTCGTTCGCGCTGCGCGAGGCCCCGAGTACTGTGAGTGCGCACGGAAAGGGGCGCGGTGCAGTAGGCACGAAGAGACGCGCCTCTGGTCGGCGGCAGAGAGTGCGTGCGGATGGGAGAGGCGACGACGACGACGACGACGACGACCCAGAAGCGGAGCGCCGGATGCGTGCTGCTGTGCGCAGTCAGGGTCGTCTTGTCAAGAAGGGCGGGGCGATGGCGAGCTCGGGTTTGTCCGAGTTCCAAGTCGCGACGGGAGAGGTGCTTGAGAGATTGGTCAACAAGGCGCAGATTCGCAGGGTATGAACGTGTGTGTGTGTGCACAAGTGAATGATGACTCTATTCATGGACCTCGCTCATCTTTCTCTTGACACTCTTCAACCCACTTCTTGGTCAACACGGATTTCAATTAATACTTGTCGAAAATCCCCACCTTTCTGAACTTCTAAAGTAAGGGGGACCCGCCATGCCCGAGCTGCCATGTGGTTTCGTCCCGGAGATCTCCGCCGCAAGCGCCCTAACATTGCAGCGCGGCTCCACCAACTGTCAAGCATGTCAAGATTCAACTTACGCTGATCATACAGTACCGCGAAGCCAGTCAATCGACTACTGTATCTCAAGCTCCATCTACTACTATGAGCGTCCGCCTTTTCTTGGGGATCCCCTTTAAGTTAGTGCTCTGGATCGCGCGCTCACGCGCCTGGATGCTCTTTCAAACGATTTCCTCAGGCTCTCTCAGAGGAAAGACCTTGCCTGTCAATCGAAATGGCAACATCCACACTGCTCACGTGGAAAAAGTGTAGCTATTTTTAGAAAAAAAGGCACGGGGTCGTGTTTAATTGACAACTGCAAGTCAGCTGGGGGACGCGTAGTGCGCCTGTTGCGCATATCGGTCTCAGGCTAGGTGGCGTTTCCACAAGGTCAAGAATAGACAAAGCCCAAGTATAATTTGCTTTTCATGCCACTTACTGCTATATAAAGGATTCTCCAGAGAATTTGCTACTTGAGTAATCCTACTAGAGAGCTCGGATCGATGGACTTTTTCTAGGTCCGCTGCCTTGTTTTTTCGCGGCGCTCCTTTTGTAGTTTCTATCAAGTTCTTCTGCGAAGTTTCTGCGCTTTATGAAGTCTTACACGCTGCCCTGCAGGCGCTTCCGGAGATACAAAAGCTACGCTCTTTGTCATGTCGACGATAGCTTTGACATTTATTGTGATCTACACCGGAACGATAAGTTTGAAAGTCGGGGATCAATACCTGGTCAGGGAACGCCGCCACTTGAAGGTGTTTTTGGGCCTTGGACCGCAACAACGTTTACACTAACGGGAAATCTTCCAGCTCCTCAGGACGTGTGCCCACGGGGTCCCATTTAGTTATGTTATGTACCAGTTTCTCACAGCCGGGTAACGGTTCGGATCTCACCGGCCAGAAAAGTAGTCACTGGAATATTTGGCAAGCTGCAGTGCAGACCGACGACAAATATTCTTCAAAACTCTCGACCCCTTACACAAATCTATCATCTCGACCCCACTGAGACAGAACGGACTCGATGAGGGCACAATCGTACAAAACTACGAAAGGGAGAAGCCGCTTCACCTTCGCTTCGCTGCGCCGGTGGCAATTTCATGTACCAAGGACCTTCACACAATCTACGCCAACAAAGCCGGTGAAATCCTCTGTCGGAAAAAGTCGATCAGAAAACACGACGCGCGTTAATCACCTGCAGTCTCCTCACCTATCAGTTCCTCCTCGCCACAGCAGAGGCAATAAGGGGCATAGCTAATGTAAACGGCGTCAGGCAGATTCATTTCGGCCAGAGAGAGAGAGAGCACTCTGCGGGGGGACGTCTTACCATTCAAGCCTGTTATTCGGGATAGCAATCAGCTGCGGTCGTCACTGCATGATCTGGGAGAAAATGCTTACCCTGGAGGAAAAGGCGCAGTGCACGAAAACCCTGGAGCGAGCGGCTCGCAGAAGAACCCTACGAGGAGGCTCGGGTCGTTGGGCGGCGGGAGGCCATTCGATTCGAGCGTTGGGGTCGCAGTGGTACCTGGTTCGACGGTATGACACGCCAGGATCTTGCCTTGGTCCGCTGGCTGTGCACTCGCGTAGAGCGCACCAAGAAGAAAGATAGCAGTGGGGAGTAGACGCATGGTGTGTTCTGCCTCTTTGCAGGACCTGCGCAAACGGACTGTTATATACGCTTCCTGGGAGAAGCAGCTCTAGATCAGCGATAGGAAGTCATACAGCCGTCCAACGTCGCGTATGTCAAATGGAAGTCGTTCCTCCCGTAAAGTCCGCATCAGAAGAGTATCAGAAACAAGTCAAAGCGTGTGCGATGAGCGACCGCGGCGGCCGGCACAGGCGTCAACTAACTTTCGTTTGATCCTGAATTGGTGCTTTGGTACCTGTCACGAAAGGGAAATACCAGGCGAGTTTGAGCATGCATAAAGTACTTGTATTGTGATTCAGGAGCACAGTAATGAGTTGTGCGCCAGCTTGAGGTCGACTTGTTCCTTTTCGACTGGTTTGCTGACATAAGACATTGTGCGGGATTATGTAATCATGTAGGAACAGAGCCGATTTGGCTTCGGCGGAGGGGATGCTTCCGAATGACTTGAATATTATGATACACGCACGAGGATTAGACGCACTTGTGGGCCAGGATGTGCTTTGCCATCCGGGCGAACAAAGAAGAATTACTGCCCGGCTTTAGGCATCATGCATAGGGTTGTTGGGATTACCCCGAGACCGGCCTTTGACCTTTACCACCTTGAGGGGGCCCTCACCCCGGACCGTAAAAGAAAGATCAATACATCGCTCCAGATGGAGAACGCAGCGTTTAAACTGATCATATGACCAGCTAAATCAAAATCGATTGAATAAGAGTGATCCCGGGTCAACTCCGCCGCGAGCAGATGATCAAAGACAACACGTCGGGAAACATTTGCTGTGACGGAGAGCGTGCGTATCTTGTGCATCTGCGTGTGATCAGGCGACCCTCCACGAGGCCCCTCTGCCTCACAGCTTATCTGTTTCGATAGGAAATTGTTTGGGGAATTGAGGTATTTCTTTTTCATGCTCGGTTGGAACTCTCGTCAAGAGAAAACTCGTTTACAGCCTACTCCTACAGGCCCAGGGATATGCCCTGCAACGATGTCGATTCGGTCAACGCGTGAGGTGCGTGGGGAAGTGCAGCTCACCCGTAATAACTTCCTCGCAGCACACGCAATATTTCTCTTACTAGAAGTGAGTTAACAGAGTGAGTCCATGCGATAAAAGTTGCGAGTCGTGCGACGTACCACCTAAATAGAAATGGAGAGGGGAAGGGAGGGCATATCGACTGAGCAGGCAGCTCTCAGAATGCACCGACGACTCACCTTGCATTCGCTGGGATAGCGTCGCACCGCATATTCGGTATTTGGGTGCAATCTACCGCGATGAATGTTCCCGGGGTGTAGTTCGGGGTAAGCCCGACGAGTTTGTTGAACGTCTCGGACCAGGGAGACGTGAAGGCTTTTGTCGTGCACTGCAGCACATCGTGGTCGATCACCCTGGACGACGCGAGCGTGGCAAAGGAGGCAAGGAGGATCACGACGAAGCGCAGCATGTTGAGGGCGGGCGGGCAGAAGAAAAGGAAGGGGCAAGCCGGGCCCGTGATCCTCTTCACATATAAGTGGGGAGAGACCGTAAGCACCGAAGCGAACAACACCGAACAATTTGCACTCCATTCCTCGCTCGCGAGAAGGCACGGGACCCAAAACATTTCTCACTAGCACTGAGAGATCGAGACTCGGAAATCGGGCCGAGACAAAAAAGCGCGCGCCGCGCGACGGTATGCCCGTGGTGGAGTAGCTCTCGGTTTATGTCTTTGGGGGGGGGAGGAGGAATTCCGCATCATTAGCGCTGACGGCCGCTCGCAAGCCCATAATGTTGGGAAATGCACGCATGACAGCGAGCGATCTATCTCCGCTTGCTACATACGGAAATTTTCTCCGAATCGAACAAACTGCGCCCGCGCACGGTCGTTGGCGGAGATCGGTTCGTCTCCGACTTGGTGAGTGCGCTGCCCCCCCCTCCCCAAATCGTGGGAGGCACGGCGAACCGTGGGGCTTATGCCACTGTGCTCACATTGTGCTCGTCCCTCCAGCGCTCGAACTTCTGCAGCACCTCAGGGGTGATCTGTCGCTTGAGGGCTTTCGCGGCTGCGACGAACGCATGGTGCGGAACCTACACGATTTAAAAGCATGGGCTAAAGTTAGAGAAAGGCAGAGCTCACATATAGCGCGTTGATATCCTCTCGCATGGCGATCAAGGCGCTTCCTGGCACATAGCCGCGATTTCTGCGCCAGAACATCCGCTCGTCTATTAAATCAACACCAATTGTGAGTGGGATCGAACTGAAGAAGGGAAAAAAAGTGGGAGAGTTGGACATACAAGAGCAGCAAGTGCATCGAGGTCGAGAGCAGGATCAACGGACATGTCACGCGTGCGAATGCGGAGAATGTCAATACGGCCTGCGAAATCCGGTGGACCAACATATAAGATGCGATCGAGTCTTCCAGGGCGCATCAACGCCGAGTCCTGACCCGAGGATTAAATGGACATCAAAATGAAGACTCCCGCGAAGCGCGGTGAAGTACTGTGGTAAAACCCTACTTACCAGCGCCTCTGGCCGATTTGTGGCACCAATGACGGTCACACCGACCAGCTCCTCCACGCCGTCCATCTCGTTCAACAGACTAAACAAGACGCCCTCGTGCGCACCACCCTCGGAATCTGGACCACTCGAGGAGCGCGAAGTCGCCAGAGCGTCAATCTCGTCCTACATTCCCAGACAATCACATGGGTGTCGCGAATGTGATTGCGAAGCGAGAGAGATAAACGTACGAAGAAAATGATGGAAGGAGCCACGCTACGGGCCTTGCGAAATATATCTCGCACTGCGCGCTCTGATTCGCCGACGTACTTATTCAACAACTGTGGAGCATCAGACATTCCAAGCGTCATCCTTCCAGGCGCGGACGACTGATGGACAAAAAAAAAAAAATCGCCAAGCGCAGAAGACTCACCTCCGGCCCGCGCACGGCAACAAAATTTACGCCGCTCTCCGCGGCCGTCGCACGCGCGAGCACCGTCTTACTGCACCCAGGAGGCCCACACAACAGCACGCCCTTTGGGGCGCGCACCCCAAGCCGCGCAAGCGCGTCGCGGTGGACGAGCGGCCACTCGACGCACTCGCGCAGGCGGGCAATCACGCTCGCCTGCCCGCCGATGTCGGAAAACCGGACCGGCGCCGCGCTTATGGCGTGTGCGCGCAGCGCCGAAGGGCGCACGGTTGGGAGGGCCGCGGCGAGGTCCGTGGCCTTGAGGTACGCTGATTCGAATGCAGGGTCAGGACCCGAGGCTAGGAATCGCTTGATCGCGAGGGTACCCGCTTCGCGGACGACGGCTGCTAGATCCGCGCCGACGTAGCCGTGTGCGCGTGATGCCATCGCGTAAAGTTCGTCCTGCGTGATGGAGTGCGGTGTCTTAGCTAGTAGCACATTCAATATCGCGACGCGCGCATTGAGGTCAGGAACGCCTACATGGGTGCATGCGTCTCTTTCAGCACACTGACTCTATGGACGAGAGAATAGAACGGACCTATCTCGATCTCGCGGTCGAAGCGTCCGGGACGGCGTAGGGCAGGGTCAATAGCGTTCGGGCGGTTCGTAGTCGCGACTACAACCGACACGCACACCGTCCGCGCCATCGACGCCATCCATCTCGGTCAGTAGCGTGGCGACAACGCGTTTCTCGACCTCCCCACCGGCGTCGTCACCGCGGCGCGGACAAATCGCATCGACTTCATCGAGGATGATGATGCAAGGTTCGCGTGCACGCGCAGCGGCGAAAACTCGTCGCAGACTCGCCTCTGTTTCGCCATGATATGCGGAAGTCAGCTCAGGCCCGTTGACTGTGAGCACGGATGAGCCCGTGGAAGCTGAGATCGCGCGCGCAAGGTGTGTTTTCCCAGTCCCAGGTGGACCGTGGAGCAGCAATCCACGCGGAGGTTTGAGACCTGCTATCAGATGAGCATGTGGGATACGGAGTCTCACATCAGAATGTATACCGAAATGGCGGAACAACTCAGGGCGGCGGAGAGGTATTTCAATGAGGTCGCGAATTTGCGCGATCTGCTCGTCTAAACCGCCAACTGATGCATACGCATCAGCACCCGCTTGTTGTTCTGAAACGCCGATGTCGAGCTGTGATCCCCGTCAGACAGAGGAGCATAGTCTGTGGAAGTCACATTACGAGTGATGGCTTTGGTTCAGAGGCCTGGATCTTATCTTCTATCGTGATGGCTGTGTCCCAGTCAAATATGTAGAGTGAAGGGGCATCGCTCATGCTCAGCGCAGAGAGGCTGTCCGAGACATCAGATGGCATATCCTGCTTGCTTTGTGTTGCCCCGGTTACAGAAACAACAGAGAAAACCCGCATTCTACCCTCGTATTGAACTCGTACGATTTGTGTGGACAAAACATATTTGATGGCCACTGTCCAGATCAGCTCAGTAATGATAAGCGGCGCGTAGGGGGTGATGGCCACGAACCCAAAGACTCGCGTACGAGGAGCATAAGCCAATTACGTTGCTTCCCCTTGTCCGATAATGTTAGAGACCCGGAGATTGGCGTGATCAGCGGTGCACCATTAGCGTCAACTCACGAAGCTGTACGGTGTTGGCACGCTGCACAGCCTGGAGGGAGGGCAGCCACGTAGGACGCATTGTAGCATTCTGCGCATTCAGGGGATATATCACGACACTGGAGCCCTCCGAAATGCGAGAAGTGAGCAACAGAGTCATTGCGGCCTCCACCACTGCCAACGCAAGTAAGAAAAGGTCAGGGTGTCCTCCTGACGCCTCACCATCACCGGCTAATTCTAATGACGGCCATATTTCCCCCACCGCATAGTGATAACTCTAGATAAGAGTCTGACATCTGCTTGTAAGATGGATGGCAAATGCGTATACAAACCTTTCGTTGACGGGTCTCCGACGAGCCCGGTGGGACTGACACGGCCGCATCGGCAGGAACGAGAGCGACAACGTCACCAGAATACAGTTTTGACATCTTGATGGCATCGCTATTGACAAAATGCGCCGAACAGCACGAGCTGTGATATTTACTTGGTTCGGGACTCGTATTACGAAACTGTGGGAGGAGATGTCGGCCATAACGGGAAGGTCTGGCACCAAACCGATGATGTTTTCAATTGTGAACCGTGTGAGAGTATGACATAAGCATCCCCAGTCTTTCGGTTGCCGCGGTGTCATGCTGGCAGGTGCTGACTTGCCACTGGCATTGGCTCGACTCAGTATCGTCTGCGCAAGCTGCAGGCCCTCACTCTCTTTACAACCAAAGCACCATCTCCTGGAACTCCCAATGGCCTCTCCTTCTTTCTCTACCTATTCCGCTATTTCCTCTTCGGTCTGTCTTCTCACCATCCGTATCCTCCTTGTACTCCTCCCCGTACTAATTTTCCCAAAGCTATCACCGTCATCTCCGATGCAATCATCTGCAGTGCAGCTGCTTGGAACCTACCCATCGCCAAGAATGCCAATCTTCACAGTGAGCTCGCTCATCCGCCCAAAACAGCACCTTACTCACCAATCGACATTCCTAGCCCAACAACAGGTGGATATCTACATGATCTTTCTCGGCGCTCTCAGTTTGCTGCTCGTCATCCCTATGTGAGTCGTTTGACTTATTTACCTATCGCGTGACTTACTGGTCCAGGGTTTTCATCGACATCTTCTCTCACCGAGCTATCACCGGCCGTGTCTGGGTAGAGTGTCTTTGGATTGACTTTCTATGGCTCTTACATCTAAGTGCGTGTTACCTCCATTCCTCGTCACGACACCCACTCAAGTCTGTTCTACGTTTTAGTCGGTGTCATCTTTGTGACCGCCTTTCTTCCGCATGACATGTGCACACCGCAAGGTAAGGCAATCGGTGATTCTTGAAAGGATGGTCTGATGACCTAGACTTTTACAGCTAAATTCATCGACGGCGACTCCTGTACCTCTGCGAAGCTCATACTAGCCTTCTCCTGGATATGTACCATCAACTGTGAGGACTGTTACCTGCTGACTCGCGGTTGCAACTCCTAATATACCACTTTCAGTGTTCACCTACCTTGTCGCCCTTGTGGTTTCCGCTGTGCTCCATTATAAACAGGACTATACCGTCTGGAGCTCGCATGTACGATCCTATCCATGGTATTCCCACTCTCTCGCCCATAAGCTCGGGAATCGCCCGAGCTCTCAACCCCCTCGCCACCAACATCAGGCACCAATCTCTGCTCCCCAACCCCGACGGCCTATCCAACTCCCCGCGCGGGCGGTGCTTTCCTTCGTACACAAGGTCGAACAAATGCACGTTCCCGATCAGGACCCCGGAGACCCCGCCCCCGACCGCCGCGTGTCGCAACCGGCGATGCAACAGACCACAGCACCACCCCGCGCCTGACGGTGCTCTACCCACTGCACATCCAAGCCGTGTGGGGTGCCTCCGCTACCAGCCCGACCTCGGGAGGGGGTGGAAACAGCGCGGCCCTTCCCCCTGTCTCCGCGAACTCCCAGATGCCTCTTCGGTCTGCACCCCTTCCCTCCGCCCCACTGCCGCCCGACGGTGGCCCGCCACCACTGTGGAACTGGCCGCGCCCGGACATCATGACGCTACCACCTCCGGCACGGAAGAAGGCGATCGCGCTCCCTTCTGCACCCGAGCCTACGTCGCCCATCGACCCTCCACGTCCAGCGTGCTCAGCGCCGAGGGCGTGGCTCTGCAAGGGGTCCACGTCCACCGGCCTCGACGCCAGCATCCCCGGTCCTGACCCGCGAGTTCACTCCGAGTTCACCGAACGCACCGCGCCACACTGAACCGCCCACTTCAGTCAGTGGCGTGGGAAGGGTTGTCAACCATGTTGCGTTCTATTGTGGTTACTGTATGTGTGGATATTCAGAAAAAAAAAGGCACCTGTACTCCCTACTCTTGGACGGGCGCTGTGCGCTCGCCGTCCGCTCCTTGAATTCCCTTGTTGTAGGGGGTACAGTGCTTTCTCTAGTTCATTAGGGTTCATTAGGTGGTTATCGTCGTAGTTACTGTTGTTGTACTTGTATTCTCAAACACTGGGACCACTTGGGTCATGCCACGAGATATGATGCATGGTGGGTTTGGTCACTAAGGTATAAGATGAAACAACTGCACTGGTCGTTGAACGTTGATCATCTGCCCATGGTGGAGTTGATCCAGGATAGGTTCTGTGAATGAGGGTGAAGGAATTTCCCAAAAAAAAAAAATCATCTCGTGTCATGGGATTGCCTCAAACATTGAAGTGACGTTGATCCGTTGATCTTGGGAGGAAATAATAGGATCGGCTTTTTGCGAGAATATTCCCTCAATTGTAGCATTAGCACCGCCGCAACCGTGACACAGCCTAAGCCACCGTGTAGTAGTATGGGTCTACATAGAGGACTTCTCGCTCTCCCACGCGGAGCCCCTCGTATGGAGGGCTCTCTTGTGGCGCTGCTTGGTCTTCCTTCGTGCGTGCTTTGGGAGTCCTCTTCCCGGCGGTGCACAGTTGGCCACAAATGGTACCAAAGATCCAACAATGGCCCAAAGTCGAAGCTGAGGCAGGCGGAAAGAAAGTCGGTATCAGAGTACTGTATCTCCTCGTCTTCGGGTCGACGTAATCGTTTGTGGTGGCGGTGGAAAACAGATACTAGTAGTTGAGACTTCTGGAACTTCATTCGGGCGCTGACTCGTCAAGTAGGGAAAAAAAAAAAAGTGTTCCTCAGAATGGCACGTCGGGTGGGGGCAGACCGGTTTTAGGTCAGAACTGTACCGTGACGCTGTGCGGCTTTCCTATAGAATTCTTTTTTTGTTTTTGAACAAACTGTAGAATCCTTAGTAGAATCTAAAGTTGTTGGCGAGGTTACGTAAGGGAGCACCAGAGAGGAAAGACGGTCACGTGCTTATGCCAGTGACCAAGGCACGCCAGATGCGATGCTAGGCGGGATGAACAAATTGTGAGAGAAGTTGATTCGCTCTTGAGCTTGAGCACGTGGGGGATTTACGAGTCAAGGTTCTACTTAGACCCATTTCGGGCTTGTTTTATAGACACAAGTGGTAAGTACACTAATCTTGACACGAATATCAGACGCAAGATCAGAGGCATTTTCAAAACAAGTCGAAACGCTTTGTAAGAACCTCGGGCAGTCGTATAGTAAGTTGGGCACCATACCGAAATGAATGCAAGTCGCGCTTTCGTTTTATTATTAGAGGCAGCAAATCGTCCTTGGTCCTTCAGACGAAAACGGAAACGCGCAAGGATATTCGGGAGAATAAAATCACAACAGACATACCAAGAGACATACACGCACATCATATACATTTCCCTTGAGGGACACCCAAAAATTATCCGGGCAAGTACGAGACAAGCCCGAGACCGAGCGTTTTACGTGGATACTGATGCCGCTCGGACCTCCGGCAGAACGAATCCGCCAGTTGTTTCCTCGGGGGCAATGTCTATGGGAAGTTTTTAGTTCGTAAAGCCACATTGGTTGTTTTTAGGGCTCTAAAAAGTCTGCTCAGGCCTCAAAGTCACGGAAACCTTTACGTAGAAGATCTAGATGAGCAACCCAAAAAAAAAATATCTGGATGAGCTCGGTCAATTAAAGACGACTCAGACTGGGACCTGTGTGCACTGGGAACACAGAGGCTCTGTCATAATGCAAGGGTAACCGGCATTCGGGTTGCACAAGACTCAAGGAAGCGGGCTTGAGTTTGCTCTCGTCTTCAAGTTCGTAATCGTGACAGTACATAATACAAATATTCAGAGACGATGCGCAAATCTCCCTGACCCGTGGTTTTTGTTGACGTGTCTAGGACACACTTCCTATGTGAGAGATGCAGAAAGGAGAGAAACGGGAGAGAGAGAAACGGGAAGAAAAATGGGGCACCTTCAAGTTGGGGGGCACACGCACTCACTCACAGGGGTTTGAGAATTTGTGTCGATGCCGCCACATCACTTCCGTATGCCCTCTCCATGCTGTACAGTGCCAAGTACAGTGAAATGGGGTCACTGGATGCAAGTTCCGGGTATTTGCATTTGCACCGTGCTCAAGAATTAGCATGGCTATCTCCAAATGACCTCGACCAGCAACCCACTATGTCCATATTTGTCTCGTGCCCCAGTATTTGCACGGTAAGTAAACGCGTCATTTGCAGATACCCTCCCTGCACTGCCAAGTAGAGCGGGGATCTACTGTTTGGTATTCGGTGTATTCGGGTCGGCACCATGTTCGGGAAGTAGCGCGCGGCTATTTGCAGATGCTATCCTCACTCACCGCGAGATGCAATGGGGTCTGGCCATAGTTGTTGTTCCGAAATTGAACACATTGAACACCAGCTCTGTGCCCAAGTAGAAAGCGCACCAGGCCCATGTGCCCTCCCCATACCGCACAGTACATTGGGACCAGTTGCGTGATCTGTGAATTTGTGTTGGCGCCGTGTTCGAGAAGTAGCGCGCGCGGCTTTCCTCCGAATGACGTGCCGCAATGTAACGGAACCTCCCCATCCTTGTTGTATGGACAAGCTCCGGCCTACACTCGAAACTAGTACACCGGCCCACCCTATATTCTAACCATTCCACGCCCACGTCAACGTTGACACTACCCCATGGCGAACCAACGTCCACGCCTTGCACGTTCCGGAACACTTTAGATTACCTTGCAATACTTCCATATACGACGACTACTCATGTATATAAGGCCTCGAGAATCGCACGAAAAACAACAAGCCCTCTTCTCTCTTATCTCTTTGTTTGCCTGCTTGGGCGATCCGAGACGTCTAAACTATCATTCCAAGTCTCCTGCCGCGTGTGTCAAGTCGCGTCGACCCTCTTAGCCTCTTTTTTTTGGGATGCAAAACCCTCTTAGCCTCGCCTTTATCTGTTCCGTACGTATTCTGTCTGCATTTTCTAGGGACGACTCTCAATCATCTCGTAGCGACTATCTACATTGTTCCCGGC
Organism: Lactarius indigo; assembly: GCA_025766275.1. Taxonomy (NCBI): domain Eukaryota; kingdom Fungi; phylum Basidiomycota; class Agaricomycetes; order Russulales; family Russulaceae; genus Lactarius; species Lactarius indigo. Next base: position 12,977 of record JAFKAC010000077.1, read on the forward strand.
TTAGATATTCGCACCGTTCCGGAACAACAAGCGCGTCATCTCCGTGTTCCCTCCCCTTGCTGCACAGTGCGGTGGGTTCACTTGCTGTGTGTTCGGGGTATTTGCGTCGGCACTATGCTCGAGAAGCAGCACGAACTTCTTCGAATGGCCATCCCTCGCTACGACAAACAACGCGGTCTTCCCATTATTACCTCTGGCCTTAACATCCGCATGTGCTGAAACAACAAACGGTCTCTTTCTTAATGCAGCGGAGTCGCTGTTTTGTATTCGGTACATTTGGGCTGGCGACATATCCGAGATGCACCCTAGCTATCTCCGGATGATCTTGCATTGCCGCGAGATACAACAGAATGTCCCGGTCCTTGTTCCAGAGCTCCGGCGTTATCCCGAAGCAGAAAGCGCATTAGGTCCAGATACCCTCCCCGCGCTCCGCGATGCAACGGGGTCGCCTGCCATGTGGTCGGTCGGAGCATTTGCTTCGATACTATGTTCTAGATGCACCACTACTATCTCCGAATGACCTTGCCATACAGCAAGGTGCAACGCGGTCCGGTCATCCTCGCTCTGGCTCAACATCTGCGCCTTGCCGAAGTAGCAAGCGCACCGGTTCTATATGTCCTCCCTATGCCACGCGGTGCAACAGGGTCACATGTTGCATGGTATATGTATTTGCCCTGGCGCCATGTTCGAAAAAACTTTGTCTGTTGTGCCGAGTCTCCGACAGGGCCAGACATGTCCAGAGGTGTACATATATCAAGCTCAATGTCAATTTTACCAACCACGTGCGATTTTGACTTGTCGCAAAAATCCCGCAGCGCCGCCTTATAACTGATTCATTCAGCCATTACAACCCCTTCCCTGAATTTTAAATTTCGACACCTTACATACCACGGTGCAGTGGGACGTGATACGATGCGATACACAATATGATTTTTTACCGACGCTCAATCCCGGCCTAGGCCATTTGGTGTGGAGCATGGGCTTGAGTATGAGCCACCGATTATTGTTTTTCCTTTCATTATTTGTTCCTTAATTTCGTTTTGCATTCCAGTTGTCAATTGGGTTTGTACATGTTTTCCTCAGGGTTTGCAAGAAGGCTCTGAGATGGGGGAAGCATAGTCTGAAGCCTTACCACGAGGCACAGCAGGCACCGATACCAGAAGCATCTCACTCTCTTTTTTTGAACCATACCAGAAGTATCTCGTCCGAGTCGGTAGCGAATAGCATCGGGGGAGTATGGTGCGATGATCAGGGGGACACTATATGTTCTCGGAGCAGAAATAGTACGCCACCGACCAAGGCACTGAGCACCAGAAGTATCTCATCGGAGTCGGTATTCGCGTGGAAGCAAGGAGGGAAGTGCAGCGTTGGTGTGAGCGACGGTATTCTGGAGTATGTTGCGGCGTATACCAGCGTTCTCGGAGCAGAAGTACAGTACACTCGATCGCCAACCACAGCGCGCACTCTCGCTTGCTTGCTCCCATTGAAGCGAGATCATCTCGGATCCTGTCAGGCCGGACATGACAGATACATGGCGTTAGACAGGTGCATACAGCACTGGCAGGTGCTAGAGACAAAGCTAGAGAGGCACTGCCAGTGCGCATTGTTCGGCGCAGTTCGGAAAGATTGAGCCTAGAAGTGGCTCTATGTTCAACGCTCCTGCATCGTATGCTAATTGAAGCGCCATATCTGGAGCAATACGAACACACCACTGCACGAAAAATAGGATGAAATTCCAAGCGAAATTCATCCTGAAATACGTACTATTTGAGAATCAAATTAATTCTTACATGATAGGACGAATAACATTTCGAAATTTCTCGCTTTCCCACGAGAATCAAGACGAGAATTATCCGAGCTCTTCGATGGCCCCTCCTGGTCCTGAAGACCACTGACGTCGCGAGGGGCAGTAAATCGAGCATGATTGTCAATATCACGTAGGATGAAATAGAGTTACTGTAAAAGAATCCAAGGTTTGAGGGAAATTAGTCTAACCAAAAACGACTCACTAGCCGATCTCAGAACGAATATCAGTCTTGATACCAGTAGCCACTTTTGCAAGGACTTTGGATGGAAACCACTGGACGTAAATCAGTATCGATCTTGACTGAAAGTCTGTCTTGTTCGTTGGATAATTATAATTACTTCCGATATTCTTTGGATGGCTTTCAAGCTCAGCGCTCTTTTAGGTTGATCCAATAAAATAATATATTACAAAAAAGCGATTATAGGCCAACTAACTACCAAAACCTAAATCGGTGTTCGCACGCTGCAAGGCGGTGGCAGACGTGGGGTACGGCAAGTGCTCGCATGCTGCCATGGGGTAGCGTCGCGGCGACTTGGTGTTGAGGAAGCTTGGTAGCTGCCGCCGAAGCGGACTCATGGTCGCTCTGTTGTGGTCGCAGTCGGCGGCGGCGCATCGTCATCGTAATTCGCGTCGTTGCCACCTTGCTGTCATAATCTTTGTCTTGGCCGCCTTACATTGTCGTGGTCGGAATATCATCGTTGTCGTCACCGCCTTGCCGCCGTCGTCATCGCTTGCGTTGTGGTGGAACTTGCGCACCCTGCTCAAGTTGAGGTGGTGTTGCAGCGGAGTGGAGTCGTGGCAGGACTTGTGTGTCGTGATGGCATAGTTGGGCTTGCATGTGGAGGTGGTAGTAGGGACTTGTGAGCCTTGAAGCGCTTGGGTTCTACGACCCTGGCGGGAAAAGAAAAAAAGCTTGGTCGCGTTCACAAGCGTAGGCCTGGGTGAGCATGAAGGAGGGAGACCACAATGATACCGTTGCCATGTCCGTAGTCGTGGACGTCCTTCTTACGTGCTGGAAAGGCAAAGTTGGCTTGAATGAGAAGTGAAAAGCAAATAAAGTCTCTAAACGAGACTGGGCCGAAGCCTAATTCATCGTCAGCCGCATCTTCATGACCATCATGGTTGTAGTCGTGGTAGCTTGCATGCCTGCGAACAGAGTGAAAACTAGATATAGGAGCCAAGGGACAAGGTAACAGTGGTGACTCAGAGGTGGCTCGAGTGCCCCGGCCCGTGGATGGCGGTGGTTGCCGTGGTAGTAGTCATCTTGGATGGCCCAGGCGCAGCTTGGGCACAACGGCGGTAGCTGCGGTGACAGCTCCTACAAAGAAGGGCAATATTAGCACGTTGGGAGAGTCAGGGGGAAGAAGAAGAAAGAAAAAAAAGCATCCCAACAAACAATGGAAAGGTGACATAACTCGGGCACACTGGGGGAGTAGAGGCGAGCCTGAGGGGATACTGTACACATTGGAGTCGTTCAAACAGGTCTTGCCAGTGCGTGTGGCAGAGAGGTGGCAGAGAGTGCACAGATTTCACGCCAACTTGAACCGATCAAGTTTCCGCATAATACTGGTATCTTGGGATGATTTTCGTCTGTTACTGTATTTCTGGTCATCCTTGCAACATCTAGTCGGTGACGCATTTTACGTAGTTATAGGACTCGTGATTTTCAGTAGGTAATAGAATTGGATGGTAACCAGCATGAATCAGGGCATGAATTGAAAGCAGCCGTTAGTAAATCGTTTAAGTTAGGCTGAAAACTGAAACTTGTCTGACAATCGCTGGATATCAAGCTGGACTTGAAGCTGAATATCTTTGGAATATCTCGAGGTATTTCTTGTGAATATCACAATCAATTTGGATGAATCTTGGGATGAATCGTCCAGATCGGCTTCCATTAGCGGTGTGCACCAGAATCCAAAATCCCGGGCCGTAGCCACTAGATTTAGACTAACACCAACACTCTGTCTGACGGGTCATGCCACGCCATCTCATGCCATTTTTTTTGCTTTTTGTTTTTTTGTTTTTCAAAACCCATCACGATTCTTATCGTGCCTTCATGCTACAGTAGCTTCAAGTTGGGGTATTCGTCATGGAGTATATAAATCCCTACATCCCAGTCATACAGTACAGCGGCCTCACCAGACCTTCGAACGCCCACTTCCTCATCTAAATGATGTCAGAACTCCCCCAATTTCGTCTCCCTAACCTACTTGCTCAGTGGCCCTGGCCCAGAGTCTTGAACGAGCACTACGCAGAGGTAAAGGCCCAGTTCGACGAGTGGGTCCACGCGTTTGAGGCCCTTGATACCAAGTCACAGAAATTATTCGACCGATGCAATTTTGGTGGGTGGGCACTTATTACAAGTTTGATTATTAACCTCACAGACATGTAGCGCTTCTCGCTTCGCTCGGATATCCTTTACTTGATAAAGGTTTACTGTCTATGTTCTGCGGGTCAGTGCGGACATCCTGACAAGTTCCTACCAGAGTGTCTCCTCGTTGCCTGTAAATTAATGGCAGTCTTTTTCATTTACGACGAGTACACCGACAAACTGGACGAAGCTGGAGTCCGTGTCTGCGCAGGTGCGGTCATGGATGCTCTCAGAAATCCGCACAAGGAGCGTCCAAAAGGCGAGCCGAAACCTGGAGAAATTGCAAAACAGTAGGTCTACCTTCGGGTTCTCAGAGTCCGGCAGTGCTCGCACTGTCTTGCGGTCATCATTCATGACTAACCGTATTTATAGATTCTGGCTTCATGCGATCAAGGTCTCGAGCGATTCCGCTCAGAGACGACTCCTCAAATCATTCGATGCATATGTCTACGCAGTAGTTGAAGAGGCTGCCGATCGAGACCAGGGACGCATTCGTGGGATCACAGACTACCTTGACCTCAGGGTGCGCGCCTCGGCCGCATATTGTACACTCTTTCCCCTAGAGATGAGCTTCGACATCCCTGACGAAGTCATGACGCATCCTGCGATGACGACTTTTCTTGACCTGATCGTATATCCCCTTTGTCTCACAAACGTGCGTATCTAGTACCGCTCTTGGCCGTGTGGCCCGGTCTGACCTTGCGAAACTTGAACTAGGATTTATATTCTTATAACATCGAGCAAGCTGCACCGGGACACGCTGCCCACAACCTCCTCACTGTCGTTATGAACGAAAAAGGTGTGGACTTGAACGGGGCGCTGGACTGGTACACGGAGTTCAACGAAACAAAACTAGCCAAGAGCCTAGAGCAACACCGGAAGATACCTTCATGGGGTCCCGAAATGGATCCCGTTGTCTCTGCCTTCGTTGAGGGAGTGGGTTACTGGATGCGCGGGCACGACTGTTGGTCGTTCGAGGCGGAGAGATACTTTGGGACGAAGGGACCAGAAACACAGGAGCACAGAATGGTGACTTTGTTCCCGAAGTCCACCGAAACGATAACGCCAATGATGGCTCTTCCTAGTCAGTGCTGACTAAATGTATGCGACTGAACCATATTTGTTAAAGAACGTCCATATGATCCATAAACTCGTAGAAATATCTTGTGTCCTTGCTTGTGTTGTATCTGGCTATATTACAGTGATTTCCAAATAGACAGACTTTCGTTTCCAGAGCATGAATTCAAACGATTCCATGTCTATATCTCACGTGTCGGAAATCGTTCGGGCTCGAGTTCGGTTCAAAAGCGAGTGCAAGCAATCGGCTTGCGGAGCAATTATTCACAAAGGAGGAATCGGATTCGAAGAAGAAGAACTGGAGTACAGGAGATCGAGCTTAGAGTTCGTCGTAACCAGATTAGTTGGTATATCAAGAAACGAGCTGATAGTCAAGTTGTCGTAAAGCTTCGTATTACCTCAAGTGCGAAGCCTGAATTGAGGGATCCTCCATCAGGGTCGGGGACTGTATACTATTCCTACGAAATGAACTACGCCCACATATCGTCACCGTGGAGCTCCATCTCCTGTGCGAGGAGCGAGGGAGCTTCCGGGAAACGTGGCGTGATGTCACATTCATAGGGGACTGGGTGACTGGCAAGGGCGTCTTGTTATTCTTGCTTCGGGGTCGCGTGGTGAGTCGTACTCACATGACAAGACTTGTTTCCACCGTGCCGTCCACATCCAAGGGAAGCAGTTGGCCTATGGCGTCCTTCTTTCGCTCGAGTTTGAGCGCCCAAAGCACAGTTGCAATGTTGATGAATAGCGAATTGTTCGCCACATGACGGCCGACACACGATCTGCGACCAAAGCCATAAGTAAAGTGGCCCTCTTCCTTTGCGTCTGGTGGGCCCGGGGCAATTTCTCCATTGGCGTTGAGATGTCTCGCAGGGTTGAAGTGTGCCGCATCTTCGCCGTAGATATCCGGGTCGAGGTTCAGGTGCCAAACGTTGGCGATGCAGATCGTGCCTTTCGGAATGAACATCCCTTCGTACCAGTCGTCTTCAAGGGACCGATGAGGCAGCCCAACTGGGTCGACAGCGCGCCAGCGTAGGGCTTCTTTGACCATAGCACGGATGTAAGGGAGGTGAGGGTAGTCCGCAAATGTTGGTAAACGTGCGCGGCCTACGACTGCGTCGAGTTCTGCCTGTGCTCTGGCTTGGGTCTCGGGGTACGCAAGCATCGCGAGAGTCCACCAAGTCATCACAGCGGAAGTTGTGTCTGTGCCTGCGGCGCTGGTGGGTGGGATAAACTTAGCAAGTCAATTGCGCATGCGCCGAACCGACATATACGTACTACATAGTTCCAGCCAGCCATGATTTTTCCAGATTGGACATCTTGTGTCGACCCCCATCGCGAATTAATGTAGCACACAGACTAGGGCGGTAATCTCCGTCTGCCTGTGTCAGAAGAAGATTAAAGTGACACGATTTAACAATGGAGTTTTATCCGTACGTTGTTGACATGAACGGAGTTGAAAAATTCATCGAATATGGCAGTGTCATGTTTGTACCAAGCCTCAGCGTCTCGCTTCCACGCCGCAAACCTGGTTAGGTCAGGCGCCAGATAGGACCCAACACATTCAAAGAACAAACCTGCTAGGGATATGTAGCATCCAGGGGAAGTACTCAACAAGGTAGGTTCCTGGGTAAGCGGCACGAGTGATACGCTCGACGAAGTCATTAACATGCTTGACATTGTGATCTTGTCCGGATTTTATGGTAGGTAGATCATAAACAACGGACATGATCATCGACGTGGCGGCACGACGGAGATGGTGGCCCCATTCCGTAGGTTTGTTCAGTCCATCGGAAGCGAGAATGAGAGCTTCTTTGGTTTGTATTCTATGGAAATCATTAACGACGACCTTGTTGAGGCCGTGATGGGCGGCCTTGCGCATCCGACGCCAGCTGGTAATGAAAGTCGGTACGGACCTAGAGACAACCAGATGCACGTACACGTCGTTGTATTGGACAAATCCAATGAGGAGACCACCTGTCATGATGTCTGATGCGACAATATTACGGGGCCTATCTGCGTATATCCCGGCGCGTCGATTAAGCAGATCGGCAGCAACTTTCTGAGAGTTGAGGACGACCATGGGTTGACCGAAAGCATTAAGATAGATAAGATCGCCTAGATCGATAAATTTAAGAACGAGGGGAAGAAAGATCGAAGGGAGCCACTGACCGTACTGCTTTCGCCATTCTGTGAACTTGAGCCATTGCTTGGACCGCAACTCGAGGACGTTTCCTATAATCGGGTAACCCCGCGGCCCTGGGGGTAGCTTCCGATAGGGACTGGTGACAAAGTGGGCCATGTAGAGTACGGCGAGGCTGAGAAGGATGCCGAACGATGGTATTTTGTTCTCTTTCGCGAACTGGCTAAGTTGGAAAGCGACCTGGGTGCCAGGAAGGGTGAAAAATAAAGAAGACATGTCTGGGCCTGGAAAAGAGACCCAGAGAGAGCATATCGGTATTTATATTCTTTCTCCTTCGTGAATTGAAACACAGATAAAAGTCAACTAAACAAAGTGAACAGAAAAGGGAAGGACGATGGAGAGGTGCTGATTCGGCAATTGTCACAGGCGGTGGCCGCTGAGCACCCAGGTCTGCACCATATCAACCAGTTTGGTACCTGAAGACCAGCCTGCAACTTGAGCTCGAATGCACAAGTGAAGGCGACTTCGATCCTCGGCCCAAGCCTGAATGGAACGCCCTAGATCGCCACTTGATCCGGGAAGATACTCATTTGGTAAGAGGTACGTCTAGGTTTAGGCATAACGTTCTGCTAGTAACTTGATATCAAGCTCAAGCAAAGCTCAGTTGCGTTTGAGGGCCGGGGGGTCGCACGTCGAGACAGGAAGGAGAAGAAAAGAAGGAGAGAATCCGTAGTGGATCGAACTAAACTCGACCGCGGTTCTTAACGAATGGAGATAACGCGAGAAGTCATCTGGTCATCATGTTGGCCCAACACGTGCGTTCCTCCTCATGCCACTTCCACGGAGGGCTTGTTGGTTCAGTGGCAGACCGCCACGGCTGCGAATTCCCCATCACTTGCGCCCACTTACCACAGCGATCAGCGGCGATCCACTAGCACAGAGCTCTGTGGCCTCTTCGTCCCGGACCGTGCTCGCGCTCGCGCTAGGCGGCGCCTTTCTTGGCCTCGGCGGATATTATGTTGGCACACGTTCGAACGGTGTCAACGTGGAGGGGGCGACCTCAAGAGCGCTGGTATCTCCATCTCCATTGCCAGCAAAGCCGATCTACGGTACCCCTGGGGACTTTGTGCGGGCGATCGACGAGCTCAAGGCGTCGCTTGCGGGGGAGGCGGTGACGACGGCGCGGGACCAGCTGGAGGCGCACGGGTTCTCGCCAAATTCTCATCACCCCGGTTCGTGTGCTTTTTCCTGGATTGTCGAGCCAAACGATATTAACTGTACCTCAGGGCTCCCACATAGCGTCGTGGTGTACCCGAGTTCGACAGAAGATGTCGTGAAAATCGTCAACGTCGCGCGGAAGTATCGCATGCCTATCGTTCCCTACTCTGGCGGGACGAGCCTCGAAGGCCACTTTACGGGCGTACGTACTTGCCCCTCGTCCGTCGCGTGCAGGATAATCGATGGACACGTACTCTTGCTGCATTAGTGGAGGGGCGGAGGGATCTGCGTCGACATGTCAGAAATGGACAAGATAATTTCTATTCACGGTGCGTTCCCCGTCTCCTTCTGTCGAGTATCTAATTTTGTTCCGTCTTCGCAGAGGAAGACTCGGACCTCATTTGCCAGCCAGGAGTCGGCTGGATGGAGATCAACCAAACCTTGAAAGAGAAAGGAATCCCGTTATTCTTTCCCGTGCGTGCGAGACGATACACGTACTCGTGATCTCCTATTTTTAATTGCGAGTGCGCAGCTCGACCCTGGCCCTACTGCAACTATTGGCGGTATGCTAAGTACTGGCTGCTCCGGAAGTCAGTACCGTACCACCAAAAACTTACCCTTCTCGGCCTGTACTGAATCCTCTCCTCCCAACAGCCAATGCGGTGCGGTACGGTACGGCGAAGGGCGAATGGTTCCTGAACGCGGTCAGCCCCCATTTTGTCGACGGGACGCGCGGGTGCTGAACTTGCGACAGACGGTCGTGCTCCCATCTGGGGAGGTGATCAAAACGAGGCGCCGCTCACGCAAGTCGTCGGCCGGATTTGACACCACGAAGCTGTTCGTAGGCGCGGAGGGCACGCTCGGCATCGTCACGGAGGTGACCATCCGCCTCGCACCGGTCATCCCGACGACCGTCGCAACTGCGCGGTTTCCGGACGTGCGCAAGGCAAGCGAGGCCGTCATCGAGATCCTAAACACGGGCATCGGGATCCGTGTGCCATCTCTCCTCTCTTCGTATTTCTGACCTTTTATACCTCCCCGGCCAGAATGCATTGAGCTCGTCGACGCGGCGTTCATGCGCATGACCATGGCTACGGGAAACCCCGCGCGGAAGTACGACATCGCCGACCACCTGTTCTTCAAGTTGCAAGGCGCTACGCCCGCCGCGCTCGCGGAGGCCGTGGACGTGGTGAAGCGTATAGTTAAAAGGCACGACGGCGATAAGTTCTGGCCCGCGCAGAGCGAGGAGGAAGCCGCGGCGATGTGGACGGACCGTAAAAATGCGCACTACTCCGGCCTCGCGTATGCAGGCGAGGGCGCAAAGGCGTGGTCAACAGACGTGTGGTGCGTATTGACCTGGATCGCTTAGAGGTCCCAGTGGACCTACTCACAGGTCATGGTGGTGATCCTGCAGCGTCCCAATCTCTAAACTCCCACAGCTCGTATATGAGACTCAGAAGGACATCGAGCGCTCCGGAATAATGTATTTTGTTTTGGGCCACGCTGGAGATGGTGGGTAGTACTTGAGGTGCCACGTTATCGAGAGGGAGAGGCTAATGGTATGGCACCATCGGAACACCAGGAAACTTCCACACCTTCTTGGCCTTCAAGACGGACGAAGAGCTCAAGACCGTACGGGGGCTCGTGCACCGCATGGTCAAGCGCGCGCTTGCGCTCGATGGGACCTGTAAGTCATGCGCGGCACGAGGCCGGGGCCCGGGAGCACACTCACCCGTCTAATCTTCAGGTACTGGCGAACATGGTGTCGGAATTGGGAAGAAGGAATTCTTAGTTGAGGAGCTCGGCGCGGGAACTGTAGCCCTGATGAAGACGATCAAGCGGACAATAGACCCGCTAGGGATTATGAACCCCGGGAAGGTTCGGACGCATCACGATCTATTCTGCGTAGAACCGGGGACTGAAGGTGCATTTTTCTAGCTGTATCCAGACGACGATGCTACGCCTGGCTCATGAACACGAGAGTTTTGGATCTTTTTATCTACTTGCTGCATACACCCATGATTATGAACTCGGAAAGTCCACACATCATATACAATTCTGCTGCTACAAGGTAATTACACAACAATTTTCATCATCGGGCACCCTCGACGACAGCGGGCTGTTCCTGGGCGGGCTGCGCCTGCTGCTGTCCTGTTCGGCTGAGCGCCGCCCCGAGCGCCTGTGTTCGGATGCTTAATCCGCGGGTCTTTTCAATCACCGATTGGTAGATCGGTAGTGCTGGGCGGTGGATCTCAATGACGTTCTGTGGGAGGACGGTGAGTTAACTGGGGCGCCTGGGAAGACAATGAGGAAGCACACCTTTTCGAGATCGATCTTGGCATCGGCAGCCATCCGTGTGTCGCGGATGAGGTTGACGATCCACTTTTCACCTTCGTCGGGGGAGAGGTTGAGGCGGGCGGAGAGGTCACTTGGAGAGAAAAGTTTCAGCCCATTGCCGTATGTGCACAGTGAGAACAACGTACGCGATGTCGATCCGCTGGTGGATGCGACAGTACGCCTCGCTGATGAGGTAGCGCGCGTTATCGAGGAACTCCTCCCTGAACTCGCTCAGGAAAAAATCGTTCCCGACGACGCGTTCTGCGAGCTGCAGCTGATGCTGCGCCGCCTCAAAGTCAAACTCGACATAGAGTTCCTTGAGGAACTTGGTCACCGGGTCCGCGTACTGGTACTCTTCGAGCTGCACGACCTTGACGACTTCGCGGATCGCGTGCCGCACGCGCGAGCTCACGGGTGCCCCCCCACCGCCCGCCTGCGCGCGGCGAGAGAGCACGGCGGAGACGGCGAGGTAGCGGAGGACCCAGGGCGCGGCGGACTGGATGGTATTGAGGTACGCTGGCGCAAGGAACGTCTCGAGGAGGAGCGTGCGGCCAGCCGGATGGTTGAAGTACACGAAGAGGGACCAGTGCACGAGCCACGCCCGCGAGTGCAGCGTCGCGAGCGGCTCGGCGTGCGCTTGCGCCTGTGCCGCGGCACTGGAGAGGGGCGCGGTGCCCGCACGAGCATCGAGCGTCTCACGGAGCGTGTTGAGCTCCTCGAGCGCGACGTCCCACTTCCCCGTGAGGATGTCCGAGGCGAGCTTGCCCCAGTGTGCGGAGGTGTTCAGGTCCGTGTCGGTGGAGAGCACGCGGAAGTGGTAGAGGTAGTCCGCGGCACCAGAATAGTTCCCGTACGTGTACTGGAACTTGCCAAAGTTGTACAGTGCGGTTATTTGCTCGAGGGTGAGCTAGGAGGGCACGTCCACAGTTGGAACAGTAGATCAAATGGGCGGGGCGCGGAACGTCACTCACGTCGTAGTTGTCCTTCAGATAAGCCAGGTTTTGGTTCTTGTCTTGGCGCAGAGCCTGCGCGACGTCTGGGTTCTCGATCACGTCCAGTACGGCCTTTGCTTCCTGCTGCAGCTGCTCATTGATTGCCACTGCCTTTTCTCGCTTGGCAGCAAATTCTGAGTAGATTCTGTGTCGGATCGCGGAAAAGAGGGCAATGATACAAGCCATTTCTCACCGTCAGGGACCTCAGAATCCGGGTTTAGTTGCTCATAGAGGGATACGATGTAATCGACCATGTTGGTGCCTTTTGCGAGCTCATACTGCGCTGCTGCGACCTGATCTTGCGCAAACAAACCACTTTCGAGAAGATGGGTGAGCAAAGGAAAGGCCAAATGTCGATCTAAGTAGGGTATTATCGTCTTGGTGAGGTCGTACTCGGCCATTTTGTTCAATTGAAAGATTAAAAGCGATTTTCGGAAGAGTATAGGCTTGTCACGTGATCCGACCCTTTTGACCGTGTCGTGGCGGGGGCAGTGCCAGCCCAGCCAACGTACGTACACCCACACCATACCACTGGGGCAATGACCTCCCTCACAAGAAACTTGCCTTGGTTCGTGAAAGATCTCGGTATATCAATAATTGGACAGGTATAGCCACTCTTCCATATCCACTCATCTATCGTTCACTGCCTAGTTGAACAGAAATGCTATATATCCTTAATAGAGGACCTCAATATTGAAGATGTACAGTGCATCAAGTATTCGTTATCCAAGGGCGTTGGAGTTGCGATTGTCGTCGGTGGCTCCATAATGAAAGTACCACAACTTCTTCTAAGTGCGTGACTCTCCTGCTGTCGCGTGTTCGTTTCTGACAATCCCTCAGTTCTCAGAGCTCAATCCGCCCGCGGCCTCTCCCTTACTGCATACGTCTTAGAGACGTTCTCCTATGCTATAAACCTTGCCTACTCCTCGCGAAACGGCTTCCCCTTTTCCACCTACGGGGAGAACTTCTTCCTTACTATCCAAAACGTCATCATCACTTTTCTCATCACCCTCTACAACGCCTCCTCTACTCGACCACTCACCGCCGCGCCCAACCCTACTGGAAGGCTTCTCACTGCCGTCCTCATCACCTTCGCTGTCGGATTTGCGTTGTTCGCTGCGCCTGCCAGCGCGCTCGCCGCCGCGCAGCTCGGGACACTCCCGCTCTCCCTCTTCTCCAAGCTCCCACAAATCTCCCAGAACTACCGCGCGCGCAGCACGGGCCAGCTCTCCGCCTTTGCCGTCGTCTCGCAGATCGCGGGTTGCGCCGCGCGGCTGTTCACCACGTCACAAGAGGTGAACGACCCCCTCGTAGCGGCTGGCTTCGCCCTTGCCCTCTCCCTGAACCTTATCCTCGGCGCGCAGATGTACGCGTACTGGGGTCGCGGCGTCGGCCAAGATAGCGCGGCCAAGGTCCGTGATGAGATCCCGTTCGGCACTCCAAAGGAGGTCTATGGCAGGGAGAAGGTCGACGTCGTCGTGCAGCCGCAGAGTCCCCTGCCGCAACAGGCGACACACCAGCACTCGCAATCTGCCGCTTACGGGCGCAAGTGGGCGCGCAAGGTCGACTGAGGGCTGTCGATACTCGTGGTATTAGGTCTCCACTTATACTCCTAGTATAGTCTGTGCCCCCTTTTCCAATATGTACTGGCTCCGCACCTGCCACTGGATCGTGGTTCACCAGTGACTGGTGACTTTTGGTTATCAATCTGTTCAGATAACTTATGATAATGGTTTCTTGGCAAGAGTATAATAAATGACTATGTTGCTAACGTGCATGTTCGAGACTATCGTCTAGCTGCTGTCAGGGAAACTCTTTACCGCTCGACGTTCAACTGCCATCGGACCACAGCTTATATAGCGCTCACATTAGTTACTCCGAGTCACCGTGACGTCGCTTCCCAAAACCGCTCCCTTTTGTGGCTATCGATGGGAGTGTTGAAATTCGATTTCGGGATTTTTCACCTTCACCACACCACCGGCAGTACGATTAGGTTTACTAGTAGGTATGCATTATGGTCTAACTCATTCAATGGTCGATGGTCCCAGAAGACGCATGCAAAGAAGAAGTTCGAAACTTGAAATACTATTCGAGGTTCTTCCTCGGCCCGGGCCACTGCTCTATCCAATGAGTCGATTCAGAGTTGCTGCGTCCCCTCGTGTCTGACCTTGCATTTCGCTTCCCTATGTCGGAAATGTGGCCCGTCTGCATTCGTATTCAGTTCATGACATGCATGACATTCCGTGATGACTACCTTGACATAGCCTAAGATCGGTGAGTACTAAGTAGCACGAATAGGCCCGAAAAGAACATATTTTCAGGTGGCTCGGAATGTTGCAAAGATGATATGCAATCTTATCAGGTCGAATCAAGCATCTAGTGGCGTGAGCGAGAAATGCAGTCACCGGGCATTTGACTGGCGTGCATTTATGGGATTGGACCCTCAAGGCCTCAAGTTTTGCAGCTGCATATACGAAATTCAAAATCAAATGCGATGGGATGCGGCAACTTTCAGGTATGATCCGTCCCTTCTACTGTACCATTTTAACAATGCCGCCCCTCAAGTCCAGTTTCGACCCCAATTTACACGATAAAAGTTCTGCGTCCTGCTCAGGCTTTCAGCGCTCCAATGCTCAGGCCGCCGGGCCCACGACATCTGACTCTAACTTGAAGGCACCGCATAAATCGTTGTATCGTAGATACCTTCTCGGCGGTTCCCGTAATCATGCGCGTGAAGCGGTGCTTGGGCCGCTATCCCAGCTAACTGAGAATGCCTGCGCTACCTGTCTATGGGCACCAATATGGCACTCAGACCACACCGTGGGAACACTGCAGGACGTGCGTACCGGTCAACGGGTGGCGGGTGCAGTATGGGGCGAACAACCCCAGTCGCGAAGCGAACCTAATCGACGGCGCGATGAGACACAGGCTTCCCAGCCGGTAGAATCCCTGGATCAGCAGCAGACCGTGACTGGCCACACACGGCCGCCGCCTGAGCCACCACCGGATTTTGCCCAATGCCTTTCTACAAACCTGGACTAACCAATGCTGTTGTATCGCGCGCCGATCTCACATGGACGAGTTCCGGGTAATTGAACATTAGGCGCTTTTCCGCCTCGCTGTCATGGAGACCTCTGTCTCCGATGAGTGATTACTTTCCACTCACAATAAATCTGCAGATACACGGACACCTTTCCTTCAAAAGCAGAGCCCGTCACGATCCTTCTATTCGCAAAGAACTGTTCAGGACCCTACAAGTTTTCAGCATCAAATATTATAGTAAACTGTTGACAGTTTTTTTACTATTTAAGCTACTTAGTGTTCAACTAGTAATATAAATGGTTGGGGCCTTAGGCCGCCTGATGGTAAGTTACATGCATGATACAATGTATTGTTTCCTTATACATTCCTGTAGCCATTGTGACTGTTCCTCTCTGACGTCAGTACGATTTCCACATCAAAGCATGTCTCGCACCCCTATAACCCTCCAGCTGAAAATCCTACACTCGCTGGGGGCTGAGACCTGAAAAGTACTGTACACGGTGCTCGCCAACAGACTTATACCAGTCTTCTACGATGACCTTCAGTCATAGTACCACACAAGCACGCTCCACCGATTGTTACTCTCACCTCACGTGCTTGTCGTGGCACATATCAGGGGGGTGCTGAGTTTGAGCATACGTTGGGGTGGATGGTAGGAAGTCTTGAGATGTCTCTTCGGGGTGTAACTCTACGGTGATCATCTCAAGGGCTTCGTTGACCATATGCGAGTATTCGATACGGAGTTCCGTCTCTGTCGGAGACGCTTTCCGGCGCAACATCAACACTCTAAAAAAAGTAATTTGAATCAACAAAGACTTCGCGGAGAGCACCACACGTACAATCGACACGACTAGTAAGAGATGCGACAAGAATCAACGAAGCGAACATGACTGGGAAGAGAAAAAACCAATCACCAGAGCGGAGGGTAGAATGTACGCGAACCAAGGGCCAACGCCTTTGGCTTCATGCATTAGCCGTGAGCTATGGCAAAACCTAGTCAATAATCGTGATCTAGATGGTCCGTGGCGATTCCTCACCTGAAAAAAGTCCCAATCGTCAACATGTTCAACGACGTCGTGATGACGTAGACGAGTACCCCTACATGACCAGAAATGTCAGACCACGCCGATGATGCATTCGGCAGATCACGACCTGCCTTGCTTCAGAAAACTCTGGCCTATCGGGCCGAAGGTACCACGCTCCCTAATGCAGTGCTATACCGGTTTGCCATGGTCATCATTTGGATAGATAAGGTAACGGTCATTAGACTCACTCGAACCACAATGAACATGTTGAGGCCATCGAACAAGGCTGTGAGTATCTAAAAGAAGCCTAGTTCAACAGAGGTGATAGCAAGCCACAAGCGCCACCGTACAGAGATCATCTGACCAAGAAAAAGCTTTTATCAGTATAATCGGACAAGCGCGCCAGAGTCCTAGACGCACTCCTAGGTGATAGGCAAAGGGGGACTGTCCTAAATTGGCCCCGTGTACTGGACCGGCCGCCCCTAGAAAGAAATTCGGTTGATCCGAAATGGCGAAACAGCTGGTGCGTTTGACGACAACGAACAAGAGGGACACTGTGATTCATTGAAGAGTCAGGAATATTTATTGATAAACAAAGCCTTTGGGACAGACGGGTCAAATGCTTGCAGACCACCCAAATAAGAACGCTGAAAAGACCGAAGAGCGTGATTGAAAGAACGGCGAGAACAATTTTTTTCCTCCCAGAAAACGCGTATGTACGCAACATCAGAATGACTGAGAACGTGGGTGTGAATGACAGCTCGTAGAGCACGGGACCTAGTCGTGCTTACATTGCGCTGACAATATCTATGATTTAACTGTGAGGAAAGATCAGACGGGAATCGCGAGTAGGCGCACCGTAGGTATGGTACAAGCAAAAAGAACACGATAGTATGACTCGCAAACGTGTTGTTCGTGGTCAGCGAGAAGACCCCAGAAATGGAATGGTGCGATGACTAGTGGGTAATAGCGGCAAAATAGATATGCTGCTTTCACAACATTCCACGAAGCAGGGTAGATCTGTGAGTCGACAATTAGAGTAATCCATCGACCACCCCTCGGCAGGTGAGAGTGAGGAAGGTACACGCTTACAAAGGCAGCTTCTTGGTCCAGCCTAAAAACACCGAAGTCAAACCACATTCACAATAAGCACCGAGATTCAACGAACGATATAATCCAATCATAGAAGCACACGGCATCTATGAGCTAATCATCAGGGAACGCCGGCAGGACGCCGAACCACATGGGGAACCTACAGGCAGCTAGAAATGGTCCTGTTAGTCAACTTGGCCGGCAAGAGGGAGGAATGTACGCACCTATGAGAGAGTAACGCCCGCTAGATGCAGCCAGCACGAACAAGTAGAGCCTCTCTGTCAACGCATGACCTCCGAAATAGACATTGGGACGCACATATTCAGTATATCCAGGCTGGACGCCAACAGTTGCAGTGGAAGCGGCGGCTCCTCCATGAAGGACGGTGCTGACGCTGCCACTGGCCAAGTGGTGCAGCAGACCGATATCCTTCAAGTTCAAGCTTCAAGGGTTGTCCAACCGGGGTCGGGATGAATGGGAGAGGGGAAATCGTTAGTGGGAAGACACGTAGCGGCGGCGGAGCGTGCATGCGAGAACTTAAACTGAAAGGGAAAAGGGATTGCCCAGTGATGCGGAGAGACACGTAGATAGCATCAAAAGTTTTTTTTGATCGAGTTGGCCTTACCATGTTACGATGCGGTCATCGCTTGTTTGAAGTTGTTTCAGGTGCAACAAATTGCGGGGAATCAAGATCTGGGCGTCGTGGGGCGTCTGACTGTCCTTTCGGGCTTCACAAGCTCCTTGGCAGTTGGCACGACCTGGGCTGGTATATTACTCTGATACCTTCCCGTGCGTGCTTCCTGATTCAATACGCCCAGTTTGTTTAGATCCGCCCATGCCAAGCGTCCTGGTCTATTATTTATAGGACATTCGCCTCATCTCCCCCCCGGGGATTACCTGCAGTCGCTGGTCATATAAATCCTACTGTAGATCTAGAGGTAGTGAAGGTCCTCTAGACGACTGTTGCCTGTTGCCTGTTACAGTGAATTGAGTTTAAGCTGAAATTCAAATTCTGGTCCAAATGTTGCCGTAATACCCATGTGGCATTCTCGGTGCAGGTGACAAGGTGCAACTCAGATCACCAACTTCCTGGATAAAGCATCAAAGCATTCCCAATTCTTCAGGCCTACACTGTAGTACTGTATACTCCTTGGTATACTCTTTCTTTGCCTCTCCTGCTTATATAAACAACCAAAATGTTGGCTTATAGAATTCCTTTTCCAAGCTTGTTTCCAAGCCTTTTTCACTTGCTAAATCATTCAATTATGTGACAGCTAGGAAACACTGAACATCACCAGTTGAGCCCATGATGCAGATCCTTGTGTAGGACATGGTAAATGTTACAGTATGGACTGAATGGCTCACCATATATGACTCATGGCCAGTTATGACTATGGCCTGGTATTAGTATTAGTCATGGACTCTTACATTGCATCAGTCAGCATAGTAGTTCGCATGTGATTGTGACTCATGTATGACTCATTGTTGAAACGTGATAAGTACGTAAGGACCTTATCTATAGCAGTTACGACATTACTGTACTATATTTACCATATTAGGCAGTCACGATACGTACAATAGCGGGCGTATCATGTCCCGTGATGAGGAGAAGTCCTATGACTATCTCAGAAGGGCAAAACACATTAGGCGTGTGTAAAAACGCGATATTGTGGACGCCTTTACTCATCACTTAACCGCAAATGGACATGGTGGGGCCATAGAGCATAAATACCCTCCTATGTGGGGAGAGAGGTGAATACAGAACATCACCCACTTTGCTTGTGCACATTCTCCTCTCTCATTAGTCTCTCAACCTACTCAAAGGTGAGAACATCCTTCCTGCGTGCTGCGCTTTGGCCTATAAGGCTTTTGCTGCGCAACAGGTTATGGGCCCTGTTACAGGGCTTGCCGCTGCACTTCTAGACGAAGTTGCACCTGGTGGTATCGCACTCCTACCCTCTGTATCTATGAACAGAGTGGTAACGAGAAAACAGCGAGCAGACCCCGGGAGGCACCCTGGTTCATAACAGACCTAGTATTGTACTCTAGAGGAGTACATAGACTTGGCCCACTGTCTAACGTTGACATGGTCGAGCAGTTCTTTTGGCATAGACAATTGGTAGTCTGCAAAGACCAATGTCTGCTACAGAATACGTTCTGTAGCCGAAGGGATTAATGCTGGTTTTATTATCTCACTCAGTATTATGATGAAAAATTCTAAATACTGATGTACTATAAAGCCAACAGATTTACCAACAATGTCATCTCAATTAACTACTCTTGTCTCCGTCTTCGATGGCTCTAACTGGACCCTTTGGTCTAATGCCATGCAAGCCTTCTTCATGTCCCAAGGTCTTTGGGGTTATGTCGATGGTTCTATCCCTCTCGACACCACTGCCACCGCTGAAATTCAAGCTGCTTGGCGTCGCAGTGATGAAATGGCAAGGGGTAATCTTACCCTTCGCCTTTCTCCTGCTATCCAGCAAGCTGTCACCGGCACCTCTGCCAAATTGCTCTGGGATGCTGTACAAGATCGCTATGGAGCGGTCTCTTTGCCACGCATTTATAAGGATTTTAAAGAAGCAGTTTCTATTCGCTTCAATCCTAACCAAAACCCAGTAGCAACTTTCGAGAAAATGGCTGCCGCCTTCTCTCGACTTGGTGCTGTTACCATTGGCACTGCTCCTAATCAAACAACACTTGCGATATCTCCTCCCCTTCAGGCTTTGATAGCCATGTCCGCGCTTCCCCAGAAATGGGAAAACCTTATCCCCATTATCTGTAGCGGTGTTGCAACCGCTGATCTCAAACTTGCTTCAGTTTCTGGCATAGTTATTGGCCAGTTTGAAACTGAAACTAATCGCGGACAGCATAAGGGAGCTCATAACGCGCAGAAACTCTCTGCCGTTAAACGCAAGCGCGAAAACCCTCGCTTTTCGAAGCAGGGTGGTCAGCAGCAGCAGCCTTCCTCTTCCAATGCCCCCGGCCCATCTTCCCAGCAGCAGCCTAATCGGCAGCGCGGAGGACGAGGTTCTGGACGAGGCAAAGGAAAAGGCAAAGGCAAAGCGCGTGGCGGCGCTCCCCAGCATTCCCACATAGCCTCTGTAGCCGCATTATCTCCGCCCACTTCTCACAAGGTGATCCATATTGGGTCATCTGGCGTCTCTACTCGAACAGAAGTCGAATCCTCTTCGCCTCAGAGGACCCCTGGCTTCTTTCCCTCCGTCAATACCGCTATGACGCTCGCAGAGCGGCTGAATGTACCAGCTACAGTTCAGACCGCGAAGACGCTTGAGCAGCGTTTCGCCGATGTGGACGCCCAGATGCGCCCTCGGATCGATAAATTTATTGACGAAGAGTATGACTCCGATTTCGACATTGACATGACGCGAGCACCCCCTGCTGGCGCTCGACCCATTGTCGACATCGAGAGTCTAGATGACTCTGAGATTGCTGCCTATTGTAGTGAGTCTTCAAACGCACTACAATTAGACTTGAGTGATCTAACTATATCGGATGTGGACTCGGATAAAGAAAACCGAGCTCCGACACCGGAATATGTTGATCCGGAGGCAATTGAGGCTGAAGAGATAACAAAAATGTGGGAACAACCTTCATTTACTGGCGCTGGTTCTATTCCAAGAGTTTCTTCTGCGGAGCTAATTCTTGCCGCATGGACTAGGAATCAGCAATATTTATATGACCATGGGCTTCCTACGCACCCTGACTTCGGTACTTTGATATCCCCGTCAGGCTCGCGTTCGATAACCCCCGAACACTTTCTAACCGGTCCAGATGAGGTCCTGGATTGGGGTTCCGATGAAGAAGAGTACGTTACTCCTTCATTTTGCCTATTACGTGCTGATCACGTTATAGAATTAGTCCAGCCCCCAAAAAATCTAAGGGGTGGCAGATCTAACTGTAACGTACTCGGGTCGCATGTAAAGAAGTTGCCTGAAATGTACAATTATACTAGTGCTCTTCTCGACTTTCTTGAGTGTGAACACAATGAGTACTTCAGTCAATGTGCAGAATGCTTGAAGCGTACTGAAAATATGTGGCTTCTTGACTCAGGAGCCTCAGCGCACTTTACCAATAATCTTAGTGATTTTATTGAGTATAAGTCGCTAGCTAAGTCTGACAGAATACCTGTCAAAACCGCGGCTCACATGATATATGTTGAAGGAATTGGTACTGTCTTGCTAGAGCATTATATCGCAGACAAACTTGTAACTACACGAGTTTATCCAGTCTTTCACATACCTTCTATGAGCACACGGTTACTATCAATGGGAGTATTCTTACAGCAAGGATTGCGCGTTTTGGGGAATTCGCAGCATATAAACTTGCTAAGAAAAAATAAAACAATTGTCCAATGTAAACCCCTAATTCACGGACAATCGCTATTTTGGCTAGATGCCTCCATATCTAATCTAACTGAGTTAGATTACGCCAATATATCTGCATTGCAAAATGTGGATTATGACCTTATGCATCGTCGCCTCGGACACCCATCTAAAGAGGTTCTAAGACGATCTAAGGAAAACACTAAGGGTTTCCCTGATGGGATTATAATTCCCACCTCTGATAAACTATGTCCAGGATGTGCGCAAGGCAAAATGCCTGCAGCATCTCATCCTCCTTCCGAGACGAGGGCTAAAGCCTCTTTTAGTCGGATTCATTCCGATCTAAAAAGCTTCCCTATACCGTCATATCACAAGTACAAGTATTTTATCGTCTTCTTCGACGATTATACTTCTTTTGCTTGGATCACTCTCTTACGGGATAAAGCCTCCGCTATTACTGCTTTAAAGCAGTGGCTTGCGCTGATTAAAAATCAATTTGACGCTACCATAAAAGAGTGGATGTCTGATGCTGGCGGTGAATATAAATCGGATGCTTTTCTAAAGCAGCTAAAGGATGCCGGCATTACAGTGCTACAGTCCGCGCCACATACCCCACAGCAGAATGGCCGCGCTGAGCGCTTTATGCGTACAGTCATGGACAAAGCTCAGGCTATGCGCCTTGATGCTTGTTTACCTCAGAGTTGGTGGGAATTTGCAGTCTTACATGCTACACATTGTTATAATAGAACTCCAATCAGTCGCCTTCAATGGCAGACCCCCTATGGACTATTATACAATGAGAAACCTGACATTGCTCATCTTCGAGTCTTTGGATCGGGTGCTTACGTCCATATCCCTGAAGCTCGCCGGGTGAATAAACTTTCCCCGAAAAGCGAACTTATGATCTACCTTGGTAGGGGATCTGGAATGAAGGCTGATGTCTTCATGCGCACTCCAAATACCTTGTTTTACTCGGACAAAGCCCTCTTTGATGAAGCATTGTTTCCTAAATGTCCATCGGACAGTATTAGGAGTAAACCCAAAGGTGTTACTCAGTTAGATGATACAGCTTCTGATGATGAGCTGTTAAATGACGATACCACTCCTGGTGTTGATGACGACCCTCCACCTGAGCCTCCTAACGTGAGGAGCGCTCCACAAGCCCCTGTGGCACCTCCTCCTAGTATGTCTACTGGAGGAAGTGGATCGCAGCTACCTCCGCCTTTACCGCCGCAACCCGTACCAGGTCCTAGTCAGCTTAGGAGGACGGCGCGTACAAGGAAACAAACTTCTCGTCCAGATAATGTCTATGGAGATAGGCCTCCTACTACGATTATTCGTGACATTGAGCGGACTCGCACATGGCGACAGTTGACTGGTGACCAGCCGAGTAGCTCTCGGTTGCGTTCACGTCAAGATCAGACGGTACCAGGAGATTTTCCTGAGCAACCCGAGTCTGGTCCTCCTCGTGCTTCGGGTGATAATCCACACCTTTCGGACGATGAAGTAGAGCAGCAATTGCTCACCCGCCTTGCTCAGGAAGGGGGAGTCAAATTTCTAGATCTTCTGCTAGCCAAAGCAGTTTCACCAATAGATCTAGACGCACCTGATACCTCTAATATTCGAGAATGGACTTATCGAGACATTCTAAAGATGCCAAGCGACTCTCAGGAGGAGTGGCGTAATGCGTGCAAAGAGGAATTAGCTTCCCTTCGCAATCGCAAAGTCTATGAACTTGTTAACCCGCCGAAAGGCAGAAAGGTTATCAAGAATCGATGGGTATTTGACTTAAAGTCAGATGGCCGAAAGAAAGCCAGGCTAGTTGCCAAAGGTTTTTCTCAGGTTGAAGGCATTGATTATGACGAAATATTCTCGCCTGTGGTACAGTTTGAGACTGTCCGGATGATGCTTGCGCTTGCA
Organism: Lactarius indigo; assembly: GCA_025766275.1. Classification (NCBI taxonomy): domain Eukaryota; kingdom Fungi; phylum Basidiomycota; class Agaricomycetes; order Russulales; family Russulaceae; genus Lactarius; species Lactarius indigo. The sequence goes on from JAFKAC010000077.1 coordinate 36,344, forward strand.
GCGCTTAAAGATTGGCACATCTCTGGACTAGACGTCAAAACAGCATTCCTGTATGGGGACCTCGATGAGGAACTCTACATGGAACAACCTGAAGGGTTTAAAATCCCTGGTCAACAAAACAAAGTGATGCGCCTTAGAAAGGCTATTTATGGACTTAAGCAAGCTGCTCTCGCTTGGTGGAGAGCGCTAGATAAGTCTATGGGAACTCTAAGCTGCACACGCTTACAATCAGACTCAGGTCTTTTTGTAAATGAGGAAAAGACAATTGTCGTAATTGTCTATGTTGATGATGTCCTCTTCCTTGGAAAAAATAAAAAACACATTGATTCCCTGAAGCAGCGCTTCATGAAGATCTGGGAATGCAGAGATCTTGGAGATACCAAGGAGTTTCTTCGAATGCGCATACTACGATCTAAGGGTAGAATCCTCATTGATCAACAGGACTACCTTCAGAAAGTACTACAGCGCTTCAAACTGATTAACACCAAATCAGTACCAACTCCATTACCGGAAGGGTATCATCCTACTCCTAATAAGGAATCTGCATCTCCAGAACTTCGCGCTTCATACCAACAAGTGATAGGTTCACTCCTATACATAATGATTGGAACGCGACCAGATATTGCTTATGCTGTTACCAAAATGGCGCAATTTGCTGCCAACCCATCTGAGGACCACTTAAAGCGTGCACTTTACATATGCCGCTATTTACTTGGCACCTCCAATTATACTTTAGCCTATGACGGCAAAAGTGATGGTGGTATAATAGCATACGCGGATTCTGATTGGGCCTCAGATCCAGTTACTAGAAAGTCCACTACGGGTTACCTAGTAAAAATGGCAAATGGAATATTCTGCTGGAATTCGAGAGCACAAAAATCAATTGCGCTTTCATCCACTGAAGCAGAATATATGTCGCTGTGTGATACAAGCAGACAATTGGTCTGGATACGTTCGCTCTTTCTTGAGCTAGGAATAAATCTAGAACCAATTCCATTATGCGGAGATAATCAAGGCTCCATATTTCTATCTTCTAATCCGGTTCAAGAAAAACGGATTAAACATATCGATTTGCGTCACCACTACATACGTGAAGTAATTCGAGATAAGAAGATAGAACTATTCTTTATAGAAGGAGCTGAGAACCCCGCAGATCTTTTTACTAAGAATCTGGGTCGCATAAAGTTCCTAAAATTCAGGGAACAGCTTGGGCTGGAGTTTCACTCGCCCACGTGAGCTTGAGCAGCTCAACGCTATGATTGGAGGTAGAATAAGAAGGGTTTTTCGTAGCTTCTCCGTGTACATCGTTTCTTCTTTCCCAGTAATAGGGAATACATAAGAAATGAGTCACGAACGACTTGTTCTTCTCAAAGAACCATATAAGCTTATTGAGTCTTATGACCCTAAACTTTTATGATTTCTGAGAAGACTGTCCCGCGAGAGTTGTTCTCTCACAAATCATAAAAGTTTATTGAGTCATCCGACTCTAAGCCTTCTATGGTTTTGTGTCAAACAACCCTGGTATTCTTACCAGAAGGAAGCTCATACATCCTGTTCTATCACCAGCATAGTATAACTGCTCACTAAACCGAGGATAGACGACCATTGTTGGGGTTAAGCGTCCCTTTGATTTTATCAAGGGATGTTCCTATAATCCCACACCCAATCCCCTATACATCCCTCTGACATTTGAGGATCGAAGCGTCCTTGGTCGATGTTTATTACCGATCCTTCTATACAATGTCTTTAATGTAAGGTCATTGCTTAGATGCGCTTTACTAGCTGCACTAAGCAAGGGGGAGTGTTGAAACGTGATAAGTACGTAAGGACCTTATCTATAGCAGTTACGACATTACTGTACTATATTTACCATATTAGGCAGTCACGATACATACAATAGCGGGCGTATCATGTCCCGTGATGAGGAGAAGTCCTATGACTATCTCAGAAGGGCAAAACACATTAGGCGTGTGTAAAAACGCGATATTGTGGACGCCTTTACTCATCACTTAACCGCAAATGGACATGGTGGGGCCATAGAGCATAAATACCCTCCTATGTGGGGAGAGAGGCGAATACAGAACATCACCCACTTTGCTTGTGCACATTCTCCTCTCTCATTAGTCTCTCAACCTACTCAAAGGTGAGAACGTCCTTCCTGCGTGCTGCGCTTTGGCCTATAAGGCTTTTGCTGCGCAACACTCATTCCTAGGATAGCTGTACTAGGGTTCAAGCTAGTTACACTATTGGTCTCTCATTGTTCTAGTGGTGCTTTAAAGCCCGCACATATCTGTATAAATAATCTCTCTCAAAGACCAAGGGTCCCCCATCTTGGTCTTCTTCAATCCACCATTTCAACTCATCTTTTGTCTGCCTTAGTCTTTGACTAAGAAGTACTTCCGCTTCTATCCACCAAGGGATAGTCTTCTTTACCTTTGCTGCAGCATGTGCCCATAGTGCCCCTATTCAGCCTGCATTGGGTTGACACGTGATCCCCATTTACCCATTATCCACTGAGTTGTCTACACCTTTCAGGAGTCCAAGTTGGACTAATGCCCGTGGAGTGTAACATTAAGACCAAGATCCTCATCATGGTGTATTTGACAAGAGAACAGTGGACGTCATTCCATCCTTACTCCCTTGAAAGAAGAGGAGATCACAATGTACCAACAAGATTCCTGGGAGCAGCCCAGTGGAGAGAATGAGGAGAAGATACCAGATACTTCATAGAGTTCAATGGTCCTAACCATCTCTGACCTGTTGAGTTCAATTTTGATCACCTCTGTTGGACGGAGGTTACATGGAATCCCATAGACTGTCACTGGGATATTATAAGACCAGCAGGAAGAAACTACAACTGTGATATTGACGTGCATCAGGAAAAACAGGATCCTGAAATCTTTAAAAATCTTCAGAAATATTAGAAATATGTTGAGAAATGACCAATCTTTCCAATTTTCCAGAATTGTTAAGACTTTTAAGATAAAAACATCCCCTCTGATATATTTTGTAAAATCTTACCAAATATTGGCACAAATGGACATATGTTCAGTGTGTTTTAGGTGAATTTGTCCAAATTTAAGTATTTCAGTTCAGGCAATTATTTCGTCAACTGTCAAAACAATGATATATTTGTAACTAATAAAAGTACATGTGGCTACAATCTAATTAATCTAAGAGTTGCCCGCTGTGGTGAGGGGCGTGGTGAATTGGTGGTGGTGGGATCTTGCACGCCATTTTGGTGCGGCATGGTGGTGAGTTGGCGGGTAGTCGGTGCGTGCCGTTTTGGGGCGGTCTTGTGCTGAGTTAGCGGGCGGTCGGGTCTTGCGTGCCGTTTTGAGGTGGTGGTTGGGTCTTGCGTACCGTATTGGGGCGGCGTGGTAATGGGTTGGTGGTTGGGGTCTTCCATGCCATGTTGGGGTGGCAGTGGCAGTGGGGTCTTGCATGGAGTGTTGGCAATGCGTGACGTGTCGATAGTGGGGGAGTTTTGAAGCGGCGTGGCAGAGTCTTGCGTGGCGTGTTGGGGTGGTGTAGTGTTGGGTTGGAGGTGGCGGGGTCTTGTGCGCCAGGTTGAGGTGGTGGGTTGGCGGTCGGGGTATTGCGTGGTGCGTTGAGGTGTGTTGGATGATGCGGGGTCTTGCACATGGTGTTGGGGTGGGGTAGTGGCAGTTGTGAGGTCTTGTAATGCCAAGGTGGGCCGCACGGCAGGGGGCGGTAGCAACTGGGGTGATGACGAGGTTGGTGTGGCCGCAGCGGTGATGCTTCGTGTGCACGGGGGGTCCCTGCAAGCGGAAAAAGAAAAAAGAAATCATTCGAAAAAAAAGAAAAACATATCTTGGGCACTGGGCCGAAGCCCAGCTTGTCCTCAACCTCGTCTTCTCTTGCATAGGCCATGGAGGTGGTCCATGAGCATGGTGGGAAGAAGAAAAAAGAAAAAAAAACCTCCCAACGGGGGGGCAAGAGGAAATGGAATCTGTGTTTACCTGTCAATGCACCAACGTGCACGCAGCGACATACCTTCCCATGCCACAGAAGCCTCCGCTCCACCGTTTTTTTCCAAGTCGCTACACCCATAATTGCCACGTCACTGCGTCACCTCCCTCCTACAACTGGATAAAGTAAGTCCTTTCTTTCTTTCTTTCTTTCTTTCTTTCTTTCTTTCTTTCTTTCTTTTTCCCCCTTGTCTTTCACCACACTGATGTCCAGGCCACACCCACTGCACCCACCCACACCACTGTTATCCTAACACAGTCAATGCAGCCTCCATGGCCAATGCAAGACATTGATGGTACGGTTTTTTTTTTTTTTTTTTTGCTTTTCTTTTAACGGCCCACTCTAGGACCTACCACCGCACCCGCTGTGTGCAAGAAGGATGCCCACACCCCATCTGCAACCAGCACCAGCCACACAAGCCACTTCCTCCACCTTCCCTCAGCCCCAACGCCCTCTGCTACAGCTGACGATGAGCAGGGCTTCGGCCCAGTGGATAAGATATGTTTTTTTTTTTTTTTTTTCTTTCTCTTTTCTCACCCTGCCTTTCCAGTGCATGCAGGAAATGCACCCTGCACCTCATCTCGCAAGTCCCTGCTGCTGCCACCACACTACACACAAGACAAGACAATGGCACCATGCCATCCCCTCCTCTGCCGCTGCTCCATGCCCGTCCACCATGTACAAGTGCCGCAGCGCTCCAAGAATCCAGATAAGTTTTTTTTTTTTTTTTCTCTAATGTTAAACTTGGCACAGGACTGTTGTCTACCCTACACACCCGCCACCACACTGCTTGTGGCAATCCACTGCTGCCCATTTGGCTCAAAATATTCAGATAAGTTTTTTCTTTTCTTTTCTTTTTCTTCTTTCTTATATTGAACCTGCAGGCCTATGGCAATCAACTACCCTACTTGGCTGTTATCTTGCTGTACATCGGTGGTCACGTGACCACATCACGGCCACCTTTAACACTGCCACCACCTACCTTGTATTAGTTGTAGTTTTATGTATTCTTATTAGTCACAATATATTATTGTTTTTTTGGATGCAACACTTGATGAACAGCAAGATGGAACCTATACTCACAGTGAGACAAAGTACTGTGGTGAGATAGAGGTAGCAACTGGTAAGCAGCAGAGGGGAAGTCTTGTAGTGAAGCAGAGAGGGTGTCTGGCACACAGAGCAGTGAGGAACTGATATTACATTTGAAGGGATAAGACATACCTGGCACACAGAGCAGTGAGGAACTGATGTGGGCCAGGAGCGTACAAGCCTACTACTTATACTATACAGCGGAGTGACACTGCTACAAGGGAAGTAACATAGAGTCACACAATACAAGAGACATTGTTCTACATGTGGGACAAAGGAGTGTGCTAATGGAGAACAAGGAGCGCAAAACAAAGGGAGTCCAGACTAAGGTGACATCATAGTGACATCACAATAAAGATAACGCTAGAAAGAGAACAAAGGAAAGAGTACAATGAAGAGTCTGGAGTAGTCCATATGATGTCATCGTACAGTGATGTCATAGGAGTTCTAGATTGTACAGATCAAATTAAATCTAATCTAAAGCGGTCCTAGTTAATCTACAGCAGTCCATATCTGTAAGTCCAGTCTGTACGAGCCGCTAAGTGCGCAAGGGTCACTTATCAACAACACTAATTGAATGACTTGTTTGCAACTGAATACTCTGCTTGTTGTGATGAAATTTTGGATACATTTACCTAAGATATGCTAAGATATGTCCATTTATGCCAATATTTGGTAAGATTTTGCAAAATATTACTGGAAATTTGGAGGGAGGTTTTTATCTCACCAATCTTGAAGATTTTGGAAAATCAGAAAAATTGCTTATTTTTCAACATATATTACCATTTTTCTGAGATGTGTCAAATTTTTTAAAAATTTCAGGATCCTGTTTTTCCTGATGTGTGACAACTCAATAGCTGTACAGACTATGGTCCTATTGACAGACAAGCATGAGAACATACTGACAAAGGAATCAGTGGGGAAGAAGCATCTGAAAACCAAGAACCCCCCAGCAGAGAAGAAACACCAGCCAAAGACACTAGCTTGGGAGCCATTGGGGAACATATCATTCAAAGAACTGAGTCCCTCACTCTTCACACCAAACCAGAAGTAATACATATCCATAGCCCAGCAGTAGCAATGGCCACCACAACCATCACACAAGAAGAGATACAACTAGCCTCTGATACCATCGATCAGATGGCTCAAGAAGAACAACACCGTATTGCACCAGAAGCACAAGCTATATTGGCACCTATTAACCCACATACAGGACACAGAATGATGGATGACAACATGGCCATTCATTGCACCATTGGACCTGACATACCCAATCTGCCCAGTGGAGGAGGAGGACCCCCTGGCAACCTACCAGGAGGAAGACCACCACCAAGAGGAGGGGGATTTGGGGGGTTCCCTGGAGGATTTCTGGGAGGACCACCAGGAGGATTCCTGGGAGGAGAACTACCAGGTGTAGGTCCCGCCATTCCTCCCCAAAATAACAAATTAGCTGGTGAAGTGCCTACAGTATTTGATGGAGAACACGCCAAGGTTGAAGTGTTTCTCACACAATGGCATGTTTATTGGGGCATGAATGCAGATGAAGGCATAATGGCCACACCCTATTGACGTGCCCTACTCTTCCTATCCTATATTAAGGGTGTTGTTACACTCCACCAGCGTCAGTCCAACTTGGACTCAAGAAAAGCATAATCAACTTAGCGAAGATCAGGCGAATGGGGACCGCGTGTCAACCCAATGCAAGCTGAACAGGGGCACACCAGCACACGCTGCAGTGATGATGAAAGAACACTATCCCTTGGTGGATAGAAGTGGAAGTACTCTTAGCCGGAGACTAAGGCAAACAGAAGACGAGTCAAGAAGGTGGATTGAAGAAGACCAAGATGGGGATTCTTGGTCTTCAGAGACAACTACTTATACAGATATGCATGGGCTTTAAAGTGCCACTTAGAACAGTAGGTAACCAATAGCGTAACTAGCTCGAACCCTAGTACAACTATCCTAGGAATGAGTCATACATGAGTCACAATCACATGCGAACTACTATGCTGACTGATGTGGTGTAAGAGTCCATGACTAATACTAGTATTGGGCTGTAGTCATAACCGGCCATGAGTCATTCTCAATCTGTAATCAGTCCATACCGTAACATCACCCCCTTTTCAGGAGTGAGGCCCACCTCACTAGTCCGCTACTGATTCTTGCCTCATTTTCTCCACTTCATCCTCCATCCGTGCTAGTATGTTAGCACGCTCCAGGCGATAGAGACTGTCCTTTTTATCCTCAACCACCATATGCCTCTCCAACTGTAGTTGCTGAATCCGCTTCTCCAGCTGGTCCTCGGCAAACACGAATTGCCGGAACTGGCATAACTCTTGAGTGAGGGTGACATCCCCAATGCGCATTAGTAATAAGTCAGTGGGGTGCCGGTCACGGAGCATGACATACTCTTCATGGGGTATGAAGGCACGGTTGTTCTTTGGGAGATGGGGAGTGGTGTAAAGGGGTTTACCGTAAAGGAAGCCCGATCCCGGGGCTAATCCGAGTATGAAGGGGTCTCCTCCTCAGATAACCTGTACATGGGATGCTTGTACCGTCGGTCCGTTGGGGAGTTTGATCGGGAACGGAATGTAATCGGGTCCTCTATTGACCTGGAACCCTTCAGGGATGACGGCCCTGGTTGCTGGGTCTCGTTTGCCCATTGGTGTATAACGAGCTGCTTGTGCCATGGTGACTCATCCTCGGTGTAGAGGCCCCCCCACTGCATTGACGAGGTAGGGAGTGGCGGCTGGATCTTCAGCGTAGAATTCATGATTAAGGAACACGTGCCTGATGGGGTAATGGTCTCTAAGTTTGTCTTCATCCTCATCTTCATCCAGTACCCCCTCCATTCCTTCATCATTTGGCATTGGCAGGCGGCGATATGCAGTTGCTCCTGCTGCCACTGCACTGCCGTCTCCTTCCATTCTTGTTCGTACTTCTTCATGGTGTCCAGCGGTTTCACTGCACGGGACAGCTGCTTGAAGCCGAAAGAGCTCGTCTTCTGTGATGAGGACTTCGGGCTCACCGGTGTCAGGGTTTGTGAGGGCGTACATTGGTGGTGGTATTGGCTGAGTTGTTGTTGGATCGTCGCTGAGAGTTCCCTGTATGGGCACAGGGAATTGTTGCAGTGTCTGGTGCAGTTCTTCACTAGTGATAGGGCCATCTTCCTCATGCTGCAGGGAGGTACGGTTTCTTCCCGCAGTTCCAGTGGTTGCGGTGTCATTGGCGGGGTCAGAGTCAACAAGCATGGTGGAGGAGTCATTGACGAGGGTAGAGAGGAGTGCGAGCTGGTCATTGCGTCGAGTAGAGGTGTTACGCTCCACTGGCGTGAGTCCGACTTGGACATGAGAAAGGCGTAATTGACTTAGCGAAAGTCAAGTGAATGGGGACCTTGTATCAACCCAACGCAAGCTGAACAGGGGCACTTCCGGCACATGCTGCAGCGAAGGTAAAGGAGTATTATCCCTTGGTGGATGATAGTGGAAGTACGCTTAGTCAAAGACTAAGGTAGACAAGGGACGAGTCAAGAGGTGGATTGAAGAAGACCAAGATGGGGACTCTTGGTCTTCCGGGACAACTATTTATACAGATACGCGTGGGCTTTAAAGTGCCACTGGAATAGTAACTATCCAATAGCGTAACTAGCTTGAACCCTAGTACCGCTATCCTAGGAATGAGTCATGCATGAGTCACAATCACATGTAAACTACTGTGCTGACTGATATGATGTAAGAGTCCATGACTAATACTGATACTGGACCGTAGTCATAACCGGTCATGAGTTGTGTGTAATGAGTCGTTAAGTCCGTACCGTAACAAGAGGACATGGGATGAGTGAATGATGGGGACTTATCACGACAGGAGGTCCTCCTTATATGCGTTTCCCTGTTGGGGTTGGAATGTTTGAATTCCCGAATGGCTTCGTTGGCAAATACGTCATCCTTATCTATCCATTGATTATCAGAATCCAGATACCCCTTCCATTTCACGAGGTATTGGAGCCGTCTCCTTCTTCCAAATCGCCGAGAGTCTAGAATCTTCTCAACCTTGTATTCTTCTTTGTTATCAACCAAATCAGGTGGTGGGCGCTGATAGTTTGGTCCGTGCATGGGTGTTTCGCGATAAGGTGTGAGAAGATCTATATGGAAGACGTCATGGATGCTCCACTGTGTTATGGTTCTGAGGGACCGTACGGGCTTTCTGCGGAGCTGAGCTCGACGCGCTGGTAGAGTCGGGACTTGTTCTGTGAACAAGTCAAGTTTCGGGGAGTTCTAGGCTCAACTCAAAGAGTATTGCTAGAGAGAGGGGAGAGCACGCGGGTTTCAGAGACAAGGCAAGCTAGGTCGGATTCAGGAACTAAGAGTAGACAAGGTATGTACTACTCTATGTACTTCGTCTTATACTCATACATACTGGGGTTTTCGGGGGCCGTTTTCTACATGCCACGTCACTTATCTACTACTACGTGGACGATTCGCAATCCTAGCACCATAAGGCGTGCTTTTGATGATACCAGACTTCTGCAAAACTTATGGGGTCGAAACTTGAACGCGTGTTGCGTGACGTGATGTCACGATGTCACGTGACCATGACATAGCCCCCTTACTAGGTCGAGTCGTCTCGACTCGCACTACTGGCAGCGTGCGTGAAATCGTAGTCGTGTCGAAAGATATAGTGTTCAGGACGTCGATAGGGGTCACCTCGTCGCTGGGTGCGAAGCCGTGCGGTGGCCTGCGTAGCGCGTTCGCGATCGACAGCGCGGCCGAGAACTGCGAGCCAAGCACAGTATGTGTTGGCATGAGTCGTGGAGGGTGATACGTGGCATACTCGGCGTTCGGTGCATTTTGCGTGCGGTGTACGACATTCGAACGTCAGGTGGTCCGCACTGTCGCACCAAGTACAGACCGGGAGTCCTGCACGACTGTGGACGGATGCGCGGCGATCGGCGGTTGATTCGTGGGTCTCGTCACCTTTTGTAGTCGTGGATGGAGCGGCAGTGATTTCGCCAGCCTCGATGTCGTGGAGTACTGGCAACACAGATCGCGCCGGTTCGTTGTGCAACTGTGGGTAAGTGTTTCGTCAGGGATTGGCTACCACTGCCTCGGCAAATGTACGGGGTAGAGTTTGGGGGGGGATTGGAAGGATTTGTTCGGCCATGAGGACCGCGCGATGATGTCGAAGTCGGGGGTCGGAGACCCCATCGTGCGTGAACACGCTAGCGAGAGCCGTCGGCATTGGTTTCGGGAGGTAGGGTGTCAACCAAGTGATTGCGTGGGCATCGAGAATGCGGTTGTCGATAGCTGCCGCGCTATTAGCCCAATCTACCATGCTATGCTCTGCTTTGCGTAGGCGCAACGCGAGTAGCTGTTGTTGCTGCATGGATTCTCGGAGTCGGTGAACGTCCGCACTCAGCCCGGGATCGGCGAGTCGTCCTAGTGCCTTATCGATGTCGTTACGAGCCGGGTGATCAGGGCGAAAGACATCGATGAATTCTTTTTCCAGAATTCGCGGTTGGACGTCGGGACGAGGTCGTGCTGTCAGCTCAGCGTAATAATAGGGTTTGTTACGACCTTCAGTGGTGATAATGATGGGCTGTCCTCGAGCATTAATGACGAACTGGAGATAGTGTGCGTTCCTTCGTTCCCCGTCGGAGAACGGTATCTCGACTTGGTAAGGATGTTCGGGCAGCACCTTCTGCCAGTCGCCGGTAGGCGGTGCAGTGTCTGGTCGTGGTGGCAAAGGGTGAACTTGTCGCACGTTCTCGCGTACTGCGATTTCTTCGAGCGCCTCTCGTCGCAGGCGTTGCTGACGTCGTTGCTTTGCCTGCGAATGACGGTAGTGGTTCCCGTCGTCGCCGATATGCGTACTTAGTCCCCACATATCTTTGCGTGATCGTGGAGAGTTTGTGCGTGCATCGTAAGAAGGCCCTACTTTCGCCCATTCGTTAACTTCTCGGTCGATACGTTGATTGACGTTGTCTGGGAGTTCTCGAGTGGCAACGACAGGGAACTGAGGGGGATGTCTGTCCATGGCGAAACTGATGGAGTTAATCGCTGTCTGTGTCCTGTCTTTATATTGTTGAATGAGCTCGGGGGTGCGCAAATTGGAGACTGGTTCCCAGCTATCATGGGCTGCGGAAAAACCTTTCCACCGTACTAAATATTGCGGCGTTTTCTTGCGTCCATATGTTCGGTAGTCGAGGAGGTCTTCTACTTCCCATTCGAGTTCGCCGTCTACTAATTCTGGTGGGGGTTGTACTTCTCTCTTATCATTCATAATGGTCTCTTGATAGGGAGTGAGTAGTCCCGCGTGAACAACGTCATGTATCTTCCAATGCGTCGGAAGCTGAAGACGATAAGCCATTTTTGACACACATTGAGAGACGATAAAGGGGCCGTATCGTCGTGGGGATAACTTGGCGGATGGATGTGTAGTTTTGATGTTCGTGGCGTCTAACCACACCTTATCGCCCAATCGATAGGGTTGATAGCGTGGCGATTCCGTGACCCATCGTAATTGGGTTGCTCGCATCGCGGTTTGTGCGTTGGCTCGTGCTTCTACCAGTTCTGCGAGTCGTTGATCGGCCGTAGGGGACTGCATGGGTATGCGGGGTTGATGGACGGTAGGCACGAATCCCATAAGCAATTCGAACGGCGTTTTCCAAGTGGTTTCCGAGGGCCAAGCGTTAGTGGCGTATTGCGCGATAGGTAACATCGCGGCCCATTGATCCTGTTGATAGTTAGTGTAGATTCTTAGGTATTGTTCCAACTTTTGGTTGGTTCGTTCCGATTGACCGTCAGTACGAGGGTGGTACATGGAGCTTATGTTTTGTTGTATGCCTAAGGCAGAACATAAGTTCTTTGCTAGTGCGGCTGTAAAACGAGGATCGCGATCAGATATGATCTTGTCTGGTAGGCCATAGTGTGGCAATACGTGTCGTACGTATGCTTGTACTGTTTCTTCCGTGCCGAATTTTTCCTTCCAAGGGATAAATATGTTAGCTTTTGAGCATCCTTGGTCTGTAATGGTGAGGATGGCATCGAAACCGTGGGACTTTGGCAACTTTACGATAAAGTCGAGTGCTATGACTTTGAATGGCAAGGGTGTTCCGTCGGGATAGATCGGTGATAATGGTATGCATGGTCGGTTGTTGAGGTTTTTGTTGGCTTGACACGCGATACAGCCTTTGACGTAGTCATTTACATCGTTTTTCATGGCTGGCCACCAGTAGTATTTTTGTATGGCTGCCAATGTATTAGATTGTCCTGGGTGTCCCGCAGTAGGGAGGTCGTGAAATGACCGAACTACCTCCCTCCTCAAGGGGGTGTCGTCCACGATCACCAGACGACCGAGGTAGAAGTAGAGACCGGCGGAGTCACGGGTGAGCGGGAGGCAGACCGTGGAGGCAAAGGAGGGATGAGTACGTTGGGCGGTGCGACACTGATCGTCGAGTGTCGTGACAGATGTGGCGTTGGCGAAGAGTGAAGGGGGAAGTACGGTGACCTGCTGATTGTCGCGATCGTCGGCAATGAGGGCGGGGTGACGAGACAGGGCGTCGGCATGAAGCGTAGGTCCGGGGACGTGTTTAAGCACGATATTGTAATCAGCGAGAATGTTGACTAGCCGCGCGACACGGCGATTGATGTTTTGAGGGCTTCGATAATGGAGCAAATTCTGATGATCAATGAGAACCGTGATGGGGTGTTGCGCGGCTACTAAAAGATGTCGCCAATGTTCGAGACCGCGAATGAGCGCGAGTAATTCGCGATCATAGACGTCGTAGTTGCGTTCTGCTGAATTTAAAGATTGAGAGAAATATCCCACGACTTGGGGTTTCTGTCGTTCGTCGAGTTGAGACAGAATGGCCCCTATGGCGTACAGAGATGCGTCCGTCTGTAATTGGAAGGGTAAAGAGATGTCTGGCTGTCGGAGAGCCGGTCGCGAACATGCAATCGAAAGGAGCATTTTTAACGCGTCGGTGCACTCGGTGGTCCACACAAAAGGAACATCTTTTTGCAACAACTGTGTGAGTGGGCGTGCAAGTTTTGCGTAATGCGGGATAAATGGATGTTGGTACCCTAGGACGCCGAGCGTGCTGCGTAGTTGTTTGATTGAAGTGAGTGTACAGGGCCAGTCCCGTAGACCCGAAACTTTATCGTCACCCATCTGAATAGTCCGATTGGCGATGGTCATGCCCAAGTAGTCGATTTCCGTTCGTTCGAAGGCGCATTTGGACAACTTTAGAAAGTAACTTTCGTCTAAGAGTGTCTGTAGCACTTGTCCTACAATGTCGCGATGACGGCGTATGTCCGCTGTAGTAGCGACAAGAATGTCGTCCATATAGATGAAGAGTTCGGACGGATATTTGAGTAATAACCCTCGAAAGATCCTGTTCATCGCGCGCACGAATGTAGCGGGGGAATTCGTTAGTCCAAAGTACATTACCATGGGTTCGAATAGCCCGCGTGGCGTTTTTAATGCGGCCTTCCATTGATCTCTGTCGCGAATCCTGATATTGTTGTAACCCCATCGTATATCAAACTTTGTGAATAACGTTTTGTCGGCCAGTTGATCCAAGAGATTTGAGATAAGTGGTATCGGATACGTATCTTTCAACGTAATTTGATTGAGGGGTTTGTAATCTTGTACTGGCCGGAGTTTTCCATCCTTTTTCTTGAGAAAGAAAAAGGACGACGCATACGGTGATTTAGATTCGCGAATGTATCCCTTTTCCAAATGTTCCTTTAGGAACTCGTCCAAGTGTGTTAGTTCCTTGGCGTTAAGTGGATATATTTTGCACTTTAGCGTGGCCGGAGCGTCGGGCAACAATATTATCGTGTGATCGTCTTCTCGGGTAGGCGGGAATCGGTTAGCGGCTTCTTCCGAAAAGACGGTTGCCCAGGGTTCATAATGTTTGGGCAGTACGTTATTTTCTTTGAGTGTCCTTTCCGCCATTTGTTGCGCGATAGTCTCGATGTGAGTCGCTCGTTCCACGATCATTTTTCGTGGTTCACCCTGGAGTTGATTTGTCGACCAATCGATTTGTGGGTTGGTCTCCTTGAACCAAGGATGACCGAGTATCATGCGTGGTCGTCCCAGGTGAGTGACGTATAACAGGGTGTCGTATCGTTGTTTTCCCCAGGTAATGCAAACTCGACAGGCCTTCGTGATACTACCGTATTCGTTTCGAGTTCCGTCAACGTTGTACACCAGTCGGTTGTCAACGGTCGTGGTTCAAGCGTCAAGCATTCTAACACATTCCTCGTCAATGAAGTTGTCCGAGGCCCCAGAGTCGAGTAGTGCGGAGATCGTCGTTGTTGTACTGGTGATGGGTATTTCAATGGTAAGTGCGTCATTCAAAGTACTCTGTATGGCATTGATTTCTGCCGTTTCGTCTTCATCATCCTCATCCAGACTGGCTTCCATTAGCAACTGAGAGATCATGTTCTTTCGTTGGGTGACCGATAGTCCCAATATGCCAGTCATCAAGGTTTCTGGGGATGTGTTTTGCACGACAGGATTTGGTGCGGTTGTGACAACGACTTCATTGACGTGTGCCGGAGTTCTTTTATTTGGACAGTCACGCGACAGATGTCCGGTTTTCTTGCAATGAAAGCATAAGCCTTCTTTTCGACATCGGTCCATTTCGGCTAGTTCTTGAGGGGTTCGGGTGCAGGGGACGTACGTCTGTGTTGCGTCTACTTCCATCGGTACCACCTGATCATTTTGGTTTGATGGCTTTGGCGGTCGGTTGTTTTGTACCGGGATTATGTTCGTTTTTCCGATTTGTGCGATGCAGTTGGTGATTGTGCGATACCGTTGGACTTCTTCTCGTGTCGCGTCTTCCCAGTCCTGCATGGTGACTGGCATTTTACTTCGTTTGAGGCAGGATATTAATAACCCTTTGCGAAGTCCCCGATGAAATAAGTCGACCGTTCCTTTCGCAGCTAGATCCCAATTGGCGATCTCGGCGAGTTGTTTGAAGGTCGCGATATACTCGTCGATCTCCTCACCCTTCATGGTGAGTGTGGTTAGTTTAGCGTAAGCGTTTTGCTGGCTTAAAGTGTCCATCCAGGTGTTCTCGAAATCGGTTACGAAGTTGGTCCACAACGTTTCGCTGGTTTCGGGGATGGGACTCGTAGGATCGTTGATTTTTTGTTCGAGCTTTTTATCCTGTGCTTGATTCCAGCTTTCGACTGCTCGTCCGCGGATTAGTGTGAGCGCAAGGGCTACTCGTTGGTAAGGGATGACCATTCTTTCATTCGTCCGGTTGACCCGTCGGTACTGATTGAACTCGTGCAGAAATTGTCGGCTCCTATCCCGATTCCCATCGAAAAATGCTGGTGCTGCCCCTTGTAGAGGGCCTGTGATTGTTGTCATGCTGCTGCCACTTCCTGTTCCACTTCTGCTGGCCATTGGTGTGCTAGATGGTGTTGTCATAGTCGTGATACTGGGTACTGGAATTAGTTGGGGTGATTTCCTTTTTCCTTTCTGCTTCGCGATTTGTTGTTTATGTTCAGTCCAATTGTAGGTGGGTATGGTACTAGTCTGTTGTCGACGTTTTAGGCCCCACAGTAGCGGTTCGTCTACACGCGCGTTCGTATATGTGTACCACCTGGTATTTTCGAAATATACTTCGTACCACTCGTTTTCGTCTGCTGCAAATTCAACGTCCAAGGCCGGGCTGGGGTCTCGTCGTACAATGTACCCTCGTCCTGGTACCCAGTCAATTCCTCCGGTTACGATGTCTTGTAAGTTCTGGGTGTCGCGTCTGATAACTAGTCGTTTTACGGTTGGGTCGTGGTCTGCTAGTTCTGGTTCAAAGTAAGCGTGGGTTCGATCGAGAGCCACGATGATCGCGTGTCCGTCCTGGACTGTCCTTGTTATTCCAACCGGTTCTGGGAACGCCTTTCGCCTCGTTCAGCGGCAGAGTAGGGAGGTCTACTCTTATGTTACGGTTCCGAGGGACCATACAGGCTTTCTGCGGAGCTGAGCTCGACGCGCTGGTAGAGTCGGGACTTGTTCTGTGAACAAGTCAAGTTTCGGGGAGTTCTAGGCTCAACTCAAAGAGTATTGCTAGAGAGAGGGGAGAGCACGCGGGTTTCAGAGACAAGGCAAGCTAGGTCGGATTCAGGAACTAAGAGTAGACAAGGTATGTACTACTCTATGTACTTCGTCTTATACTTGTACATACTGGGGTTTTCGGGGGCCGTTTTCTACATGCCACGTCACTTATCTACTACTACGTGGACGATTCGCAATCCTAGCACCATAAGGCATGCTTTTGACGATACCAGACTTCTGCAAAACTTATGGGGTTGAAACTTGAACGCGCGTTGCGTGACATGATGTCACGATGTCACGTGACCGTGACAACTGTGTGGGAAGTTCGAGGCAGTAATTGACAGGGGACATCACCTGGGTGACCTTAAATGGTCCATGCCGTTTGGCCACTAGTTTTGTGGTTGGCTGGTGTGTGCGTAAGTGGCGTCCTTCAAGCCACACGAGGTCTCCTTCTTTGAACTTGGGCGTGTCTTTGTGTTTAACCCATGACTTTTGCGCTCGGAGCATACAGGAGAAGGCATGCTGTCGCGCTTGTTTGAACTGATCCAATTGTAGCGATACTTGTGGGATAGGGGAAGGCCTATCGGTCCAATCAGCGCGAGGGTTGAACCCTGACAAGAGGAAGAAGGGGGACTCCCGCGTAGTTTTGTTAGGCCAATTGTTATGTGTGAATTCTGCCATGGGCAGATAACAAACCCAGTCATCTTGTCGTTCATTTACCCAGAAGCGGAGATATTGTTCCAGCCACTGATTTGTTCGCTCCGATTGGCCGTCGGTTCTAGGATGATAGGCGGTTGAGATATTTTGGCTGATGCCAAGGATTTTGCATATCTCCCACATGAACTTAGATGCAAAGCGGGGATCTCGATCACTGATAACACGCGAGGGGAGCCCAAATCATGGGAAGACATGGGAGACGTACAAGGCAGCCGTCCCTTCAGCCATTATCTCTTCGTTGCAGGGGACGAAGATGGCGGCTTTAGTACAGTCATGATCTGTTACTGTTAGAATAGAATTGTAACCATGAGAGATAGGGAGTTTGGTAATAAAGTCCACTGCAATGGTTTCAAATGGCAGGGCTTCCGGTTTGGGATAAATGGGTTGTAGGGGTGCTCTAATGGGTCGGAGGTTAACTTTGTGTTGCTGGCACTCTGCGCAGCCTTTGACATAGTCCATAACATCATTCTTCATTTGTGGCCACCAGTAGTGTCGTTCAGTGAGTTGGAGAGTACGTTTGATACCAGGGTGGCCATAGGCAGGGGAGTTGTGATGAGCGGCAATAATGGTGTGCTTGTCATGGATGCTGCTGGTGACCACTCAGCGTCCATCCTTATACCATGTCCCTTCGATGTCTTTTAGTTTATGAGCGTCGACCCAAGGTTTCAACTTAGCTATGTCTTGTTCGTAAATGGGGTGTTCTGGGGTCATTTCTACTGGTAGGATCTCAGGTCTCCAGTGTGGGTGTTGTTGTTACGATTTTCTATTCCTGCCTTGTCCCATTCTTCGGACTCGTTCTTTCCTTGTTCCCATTCCATCCCTTCCCCACATTACGAGCCCTGTATGACTACGCAGATGATACGTTTACCCGGTTCCTATCACACACTTTGCTTATCGTTGCTATCTTTCAATAAAGCTCGACATGTGCTAGTTTCCGTTCACTTCCTGACCACGCGCGAACCCGTGTGATTCTCCTTTGTCCCTGATCCAGACATCCCTTTATTCCCAGTATGACCCACCATTGTTCTCCAATGGGGAACGGCGTTATTCCCCTTTTTGTCCAGTACAATACGACGGGTATTTAAGCCTAGCACTACCTAGCTTGTACGGTAGACTAGACTTCTTGTGTAATAACTACACTCAACACAGAGTCTCTCGACCCCCGACCTTTGCTAGGCCTTCGTGTCTTAGCCATCCTCTATAGTCCGAGTGGCACACGCCCTTGTGACTCTTGTGCATCATTACATCTGAAGTCGAGCCTTTGAGCTTAGACTACCATCTACCTGACTGACTTGGTACAGGTCGTACCCAACGCCCCTGTAGTGGCGTTACAACATGTATGGATCAGATTCTAATGCTGAAACCATTAACCTGAAACCTGACTCCATCGAACCACATTCCCCTGCCCATGCGGACCATGCAAGTCTGCCCAATGACCATATGGTATGTACACGATAATATGGAACCATTTAACATGTCTGACATGGTCAGGAGCATGCAGACCTCATATTGGAGACAGAGGAGATGTGCATGGATCTTAAGGATATCTCCCTTATGGTAAGGGCACTATGTGAAACAGAGGGAATCAATATGTCACAAACGACAAGTGAAACACAAGATGGACAGTATCAAGGTCACTCCCCACATGCATCAGAGATGGCATCAGGATCTGAAGGTGTTGATAATGGTAGCGGTAGTTTTGGAGCACCCGAAATGACATAGAACAGATGATGGTATTCCTATCAGATACACGCCACAGTTTCAGATTAGAATTGGGTACACATTCTTCAGGTGTATGATTGTGCAGTGAGCCCAATATTCCAATGTGTAGAATATCCAAGGTGTTGTAAATGTATTTAATGCGTGAAAGGATTGATGCTGTCCCAATTGCTATCATCCATATCCTCCTAACTCCATTGAAACTGTCTATCATGCCTCGCAAGAACACCTTTACCATTCCTATGGGAGATGTCTCTGAGGTTGTCTCTAAAACATCAAAGTCTAAGCGGGGACTCCGAACCACTGTGAAGGAGGTCCCATTCCATTCTTCAAAGCAGAAGAAGTCAGGCCAGGCTTCAAACCAAGCTACAATAGTTGAGGAGCAGTCATCCAAGCAACAAACGCAGGGGGTTCAGGAGTCACATACCCTTCAACCCATAGAACCATATGAAGCTGACATGCAAGACCTTCAACTTGATGACACACAACCCCAACCACATGTATGCAACACAATACCCTTCATCATCCATCAAATACTGATCATTTACAGACACCATTGCGGACACATATGGGCCAATGGATAGACATCCGGAGCAGATATCTTCACCTGTTACTAGAGATGGAGGGTTTGACAAGGGCCCCAAAATGCTCCATGTGCACCATGTCAATGCAGATCAAGTGTTCCGACTGTGTTGGAGGTAACTACTTTTGCAAGGAATGTTGCCTTCAAATACATACAAGATCCCCATTCCATCGGATGTCCTGCTGGACTGGCACACACTTTGCACCAATATCATTAATATCAATTGGATTTAAGCTCTGTTTGGGTCATGATGGAAAGCCATGCCCACTTACAGTAGAGGTATGAATACATCAGTCCTATGAAATGTCATATGCACTTATCTATACCCAGGGAGTTCAAGCAGCTAAAGAGCCACAGACAAGCAGGCGGAGGTCCCGACACACTCGGTCTACATCACTAATATCTGTTGAGGAGGAGCAGGCCCATTCCTTGGGAGGCCCGCAACCTCCTTTGCAAGCTCTTGAGGATATGCATGGGATTTCAGACACATTGTATGACTTTCCTGGGGATGTGTTGGATCCCTCTGAGGGAAACACAAGACGCACACGGACTGCAAAGTCAGGCAATCCACTGATCACAATTGTCAATCAGACAGGTGTCTTTGATATGGATGTACTCTTCTGCATATGCCCCAATGCTGGTGCCGATGATGAGCAACTACTCCAAGCTGGAATATTTCCTTCAACCTTCAAGCAGATTGAGACTGCATTTACCTTCTCAGTTCTGGATGACTTCTTGGCTGACAACCTGGAGTGCAAGACAACTGCACAACAGTACTACTCTAAGCTTCAGAGCATCACCAATCGGATGTTCCCTGACCATGTCCCAGTATGTTACAATGCCATCCCAGCACCACATACTGTATCACTGATAAACATTTACAGAATCTCTACAAACAGCTCTTGAGAGCATCCAGGCAATGGCAAGATTTAAGGAATAGGATTCAGAATGGTCTGGGACATCTCCAAGTCGGGGACCCCGCTAATGATGGATCCATGGCCATATTCTGTCCAGCCTGTCCACAGCCAGGTATCAATCTACCTGATGATTGGAAGGACAGATATAATGATGAACCGTATGCATTCATTAAACATGTCAAATATCCCATTGTTGACTTGCTCAAAGGAATCAGCTCATCCAAACATTTATAATGGATGGTAACTTCTCAGCAGAGCATATGAGATGCAGAACTGGGGAAGCGGACGTTCCGCTGTTGGCAGGGATGGCCTTCATGGCAAATCCCAATTCATATAAGGCTCACCTGCATAGTGGGCAAGAGATTTCCCAGGTATGTCAGATACTATTGACAGTGACTGTTGTCTTATATTCTCATAGCCCAGCACATGTAACACATATAGGGCCATTGAACAGGCCAATTCAAGTCGTCCACACCTTGATGTTACAGGCATCGGGGCAACCGCATGCTGTCATGGATTCTTTGTCCCTACATCTGTAGTTGACTTCCAGAAGGGAGAGAGGTATGTCCAATGTTTAAAGACTCTAGGTGTGGATATGACATCGCTCTTATGCTAGGCAAATAAATATGGACTATAGCCTTTGCAAGGCCCTCTCCTACAACATGGAGGACATCCCTGTGGCCCTGGTTATGTATGACATCATGTGCCAATATGGTGTCCACTTCAGGGAAAGGGTGGAAAAGAGCCCAGAGTTATCTCTGTCTAGCTCTTTACAACTTCGGACTGGGATTGGCCTCTTTCATATTCATGGCCATCAAGATTCATGCTTACCCCACTTTTCACCAAGCTATATTCCTGGAGCGAAGCAGGTGGATGGGGAGATCATTGAGACATTGTGGGCACCACTCAATAATATCTCACGGAGTATCCGCGGGATGTCCCTGGCCCATCGCCAGGAGGTCTTGGATGCACACATGAACCATTCCAATTGGAAGAAGATGGTCCGCATTGGTCTGTCACATCCATATCCATGCTACATTCTAATATAATAATCCATGTTCCAGTTCCATCACTTCTGAAGCGGTGGAAGCGCATGGAAACTGGAATAGATCTCAGTGCTGAGACATTCAATACACTCAATGCACGCTTCAGGAAGAAGACCAAGCGATGGCTTGAGGCAGAGAACCATGCTCAATCTAACAGGCATGAAGACCCTACTTTAATGGACATATATGATACAGCATCATCCAAAGGTATTGTTACCCAATAAACCAATCTATTCTACACTGATGAATATCATTAGCTCCCTCTCGTGCAGAAATCCAGCAACAACTGATTTCAGAGGAAAGTAGAGATATTACTACTCATGGGCAAACATCTTGGATTTCTTGTGGGATAAAGATTCAGGAGCTACAGTTGGTCCCTTCAATGGTATATGTGACTGTTGGCTGACGTCCTGTGAAGACTGGCCATCAGATATCAACTACGGGCATATGGTCCAAAGATCAACACAGAGGAGGTCCAAGTCATTGAAAATAAGCGGAGTCGCCTCCAGAAGCTCATTGACATATTTGAGCATCAGGGAGATTCTTTCCTCCTCCAACAGAAACTCACAGATGATTCCCCCAGCCAATGATCTGCCATGACTTTCATAACTCATGGGCCATCCGACGGGAAGAACCCCTCATAACTCATGGGCCAACCGACGTCGGCCGACACACGAAATTCTTCCGGAATTCATGGGCCACCCGACGTCGGTTCCGATGTAGGAATTGCTAAAGGAAGTAGCAATATTTCCTTCCATAATGGAAGAATCAGATTTCCGGGTCATTTCCCGAAACAGAAGAATAAACACTCATTCATTTCCTGAAATGGAGGGATCATGACCCATGTTACTTCCTGAAATGGGGGTACCTATACAGATGCCCAGAATCCAGTCAGGAGAGATCTCACAGAAGGTGGGCCTCATGGAAGCTTACTTTCCCATCATGGGAAACTCAACAGAAGCTCTTATTCCCAGGATGGAAGCTATGACGGAAAGTAAGTATCCCATGATGGTAGACTTCATGGAAACTCAGTTTCCCGTGATGGGATACTCAGTTTCTGTGAAGTGCTCCGTAATGGGACAATCATGAGAACGATCACAGAAACAGTTTCCCGTGACAGGAAAAGTCACAGAAGGACAGTTTCCCACGATGGGAAACTACATGGAAACACATTTCCCGTAACGGAAAGATTCATGGAAACACGGTGTCATGTCACAGGAACAGTAACGGAAACTCGCTTTCTCGTGATGGGAATATTTATGGAAACTTCATTGCCCATCACGGGTTAAGTCACGGAAACCAAGATTCCCGTTACGGAAATACTCACGGAAACATATCTTCCCGTGACGGAAAGACTCACGGAAACCTATCTTCCCGTCACGGGAAGGTTCACGGAAACTCAGTCTCCCGTCACGGGTTAAGTCACGGAAACTAAGGTTCCCGTGACGGAAAGGCTCACGGAAACATATATTCCCGTCACGGGAAGATTCACGGAAACATATCTTCCCGTGACGGAAAGTCTCACGGGAAGGTTCACGGAAACTCAGTCTCCCGTCACGGGTTAAGTCACGGAAACTAAGGTTCCCGTGACGGAAAGGCTCACGGAAACATATATTCCCGTCACGGGAAGATTCACGGAAATATATCTTCCCGTGACGGAAAGTCTCACGGAAACATATCTTCCCGTCACGGGAAGGTTCACGGAAATTCAGTCTCCCGTCACAGGTTAAGTCACGGAAACTGAGGTTCCCGTGACGGAAAGACTCACGGAAACATATCTTCCCGTCGCGGGAAGGTTCACGGAAATTCAGTCTCCCGTCACGGGTTAAGTCACGGAAACTGAGGTTCCCGTGACGGAAAGTCTCACGGAAACATATCTTCCCGTCATGGGAAGATTCACGGAAACATATCTTCCCGTGACGGAAAGTCTCACGGGAACATATCTTCCCGTCACGGGAAGGTTCACGGAAATTCAGCCTCCCGTCACGGGTTAAGTCACGGAAACTGAGGTTCCCGTGACGGAAAGACTCACGGAAACATCTCTTCCTATAACGGGAAGATTCAAGGAAATTCAATTTCCTGCCACGGGAAAAGTCACGGAAATTGAGTTGTCCTCGACGGAAATATTTACAGAAACATATCATCCAGTGACGGGAATATACACGGAAACTAAGTTACCCATCATAGGAAACATGACTGAACCTGAGCTTCCTGTCACAGGAAATATCACAACAACTGAGCTTTCCGTGATGTGAAACTTCACAGCAAATGATATTACAGTGATGGAAAACCACGCGGAAACTGAGTGTCCCACCACAGGAATATTCACAGAAACTCACTTCCTATTACTGGAATATTCACGGAAACTGGGTCTCTCATAATGGGACAATTCACGGAAAGTGAGGTTGCCATCATAAGATATTTCACAGAGAGTGAATTTCCTGTCACACAAAATTCACTCAAGCTGAGGTTCCCTGTGCAGGCGCCTCACTGAAACTCAAGTTCCCATTATCGGAGACATCATGGAAGGTACTCCCTTTACTGTAAGACAGTCTACAGCTCTCCATTTTCATATAGACTCCCATACATTGGAAGATGATATGCATGAATCAGTCTTTCTCAAATGGACAAGCAAATATTCATATGGTTTCCAGAATGGATAATCCAACAACCACAGGTTCTTAAATTTCTACAAAGGTATCACTGTATCACTAATTGCCTCTCTGAAGGTATGTTGGATCCAGTCCACCGGAACCCCTGCCAATATCTACATTCCTTTATAATGATCAGATCACACAGTATATGTCTTTACTATGCTTACTTACCTGGCTTTATCTGTCATCTTGACCACTCGCTTGACTCGTCCTTGCTGGGGCTTGGGCACACCAGGGTTGTTATATGGCACAGATCCCACTGGAGGTCCTGTCCCAGTCCTTGGATGTTTCCGAAATGTTTCCGCCCTTGATATGCTCAATGGAGGAGGATGCAATGATTTGCTAGTGGCTATAAAATAGTATGCATGAGTTTGTATGGCCATAAGAGAAATGGTAAGCTGCTCACTAGGAGCAGATGTCTGTTCAGCCTCCCTATTTCTACTGAGGGCAGATGAAGATGGCGATGGTGGAAGAGGTGGGGTCACAGTTGGAGATTGTAAACCATTGATTTCATTTGAGAAGTCTTCCTCTTCACTGCTAGTGTCTGACTCAGACTCATTGGAATCTGAGCATCTCTGTGTCTGCTGTGGATTCTGTATCCGCTGTGGATTCTGGATCCGCTTCGGATTCTGGATCCGCTGTACAGCCTGATCTCTATCAGTAAGTAGCTCACAGGATGAGTTCCAGATCAATGGAATTAATCCTTCTTTCTCGCGTTTCCTCCAGTGGTCTAGCAGCCTGAACACCTGAACTATACGGAGCTTTGATGGATCCACCCATGGAAATCCAGTTGGGAAGCATTCCTCCTCAATCCATGCGGCTGGATCACTGCAGACTTTGCTCCAAGGGATAGTTGCTTTCTTCCTACCAGAGATGAATCCTAACTCATATGTGTTATCATAGAACTGTAAAGGGAATATCCTTAACTCACTGATATGAGCATTACAATAATCCCTAAGAGCTGACTGAACGACCTTTGCTGAATAGCCATCATCTAGGGTAATGGAAGGAATTTCAGGTTCCCCATCTGAATCCACAACAATCTTCACTTTGTTCTTGAGTGTCTTTGAATGTTCCGCAGGGATAACTTGGTCATGCTCTATACTATGAATATGAGATAATGTTGATGGATGTGTGGAAATGTGACAAACCGGGTCCAAAGCACTTCCGGCTGTATTTCATCCACTCCTGCCAGACCATGGCATTTCTCCAGTCTGGGCAGAAGTCCGAAAAGGACATTCCATCATCCAGAACCCTGTTCCAGTCATCCCTACAAATATGTGGCAATGTAAAGGTAGTGCTGCAGCTGGATACATCTTAGGAAGACTTACATTGAAGCTCTTGGGTTTCCATCCTTGTCTGCATAAGCCACCAGAACAATTGAGCGCATTCCACATGTCTTGAATAGCTGTGTTTGGAAGTCCCTAACTATCCGGCCACGGAAAGCTGCTTGAGCCATTCTAACAAGGTGTATTATGTGTGTGGATCATGAATACATGGGTGGAAACTCACTTGGCTTGGATATCCCTTGGGGGTCTGTCCTCTGACCACTCCTTTGCAAGTTCGACATATGGTTCTTGTTCCTCTGTAGTCAGCTGTTTCCAAAGCATTGTTGTTGCATCCTGGAGAGCTCCTAAGAATGCCTGAGATCCAGGAACACCACCGGAAATCCTCTGTGCAAGTTCCATAATCTCTTCCTTGTTCTCATGGTAGAATGCATTCCGGGCTGACCACTTCCGAGTAAACTTGATAAGTTGACGATGAGGACGGGAATAGTGATTGTAAAACCAGGTTCTGATTTTCTGGAGCCATATGTATCAGTGAGCCTTTACATGGATTAACTCTCAATGCTCATACCCTTTTAGCCTCCTTTTTATCAAAGCCAGTATTTGGAGGCCTAAGGGCATACAGGTCTCCCATAGCCCTCTCAAGGATAGTCTTCCGTGTCTCTGTATCAGCCTTTTGGAACTCTTCCACATACCCCTTCAAGATGGTGGCATCCTGACGGGTTAGGGAAAAACCTTTGTCTGAGGCATGGATAGATGGAGAAGAGATCTCAGACTCCCCAGCTGAGCTCCCGGATAGATGGTCGGATTGCATAGCTATGATATTAGGACGTAAGAATGTGTGGGAGATGTATATGGTGTTTGTGGAATTGTACCACATATGGTGAGCCTTAAATAGACTGGCTAATGTCTTTGAGTTCCAGTTCCGTGAATGCTGGATTTGCAGATGATTTAGGAAACATGTCTGGAGGTATCACATTGAAACAATATGTCTGTTGTGTGAGACATATGTGAAACCACTTATTTTAATATGTGCTTCATGTTTAGTTTCAATCCAGGTAGATGACAGCAGACGGATGTATCTACAGATGTAGCAAGGGGGTAACATTTCCTGGGATGGAAGCGATATATCCATGGACAGAGATGATGTCTGTGAACGGAAGTGATCTTTCTGTGGACGGAAATGATCCTTCTATTGGTGGATGCAATCCATCCGTAGACGGACGAAATCCATCCGTAGACGGATGCAATCCATCCGTAGACGGATGCAATCCATCCGTAGACGGATGCAATCCATCCGTAGACGGATGCAATCCATCCGTAGACGGATGCAATCCATCCGTAGACGGATGCAATCCATCCGTAGACGGATGCAATCCATCCGTAGACGGATGCAATCCATCCGTAGACGGATGCAATCCATCCGTAGACGGATGCAATCCATCCGTAGACGGATGCGAGCCATCCGTAGACGGATACAATCCATCCGTAGACGGATGTAATCCTTCCTTAGATGAGACGGAAGTGAACTTACTGTGGAAGGAAGTGATATGTTACGGATTAGAACTGATACTTGAACGGAAGTGATACGCCCTCAGATGGAAGTGATGTTTCATCGGATGGGAGTGATACTTCCTGAGACGGAAGTGATGCTTCCTTGTACAATAGAATGTGCTTCCTCTGATGGCGGAGACATTTGCCATGGGATCCATTCGTAACTTTAGTTCTGTATGGCTCACCCGTCCACACATATGTATGAGGTATTTACTGGTACATAGAAAGTGTGCGAGCTCGTTTTGAATACATGTGTGTTTCTCAGTACAGACTCCTTGTAACTACGTCACTTGTCCCGGCCGCTGGTCTTGTAAATTCCATCCCTAATATATGAGATATCAGAATAGAGGTCCATTACGACGCCCATGAGTATCGTGCATCTCTCCATGAGATCCCCAGAGTGATCGGATGGGTCAAGCGAAAGCAGCCCCCTGTAGGCAGCAGGGAAATGGCGCCCGGAAGCGACATGCGGATATGGTGCCCTGGCCACCTATGGGAGTGTGTAAATGTCAGGAAACCGCAATCGACAAGACACCACTCACATATGCAACAGGTATAAGATTACTCTCAGGAATACTTATTATTTCCTCTTCCGGTGGACTGGAATCGGTATCCATCTTCTCCCCACTGTGAGAACCTTCCACCGACCGTGGGCTATCAGGAACACGTGCTGTAGGAGGGGCTGTAACATCCTGTATGTCGATGGGAATGGGCATAGCGCTCCGTTCCTGTATTGGACTATCTGGTAGCTGAAGGGCTTCGTGGACCTGCGATCTGTCAAGAACGGTCACTGCCTCAGGTCTATCAGTTACATCGTCCTCGTGGAGTACGGGTTCCGTGTGTAGGACTTCCTGCAAGATGTCGCCAGCGCCCTCTTCCGCCGGACCTGTAGCACCATGAGATTCTTGCATAGTTGGAGCCGTTCCGGGACTGCGCGCGGTTTCCTGTGACCCGTCGGAAACGGCTGCGACGCCAAGGGTGGATGTTGTCTGGGTGTATGTGACTCAAAATAACTCACCATGAACGTGTGCCATCTTGGGACTTACAATGCTCTGAGCTATGTCAAGGACATCAGCTATCTCTGGATCCGCGGCTTCCTGTAGCTCACAGGAAGGTCCTGCAGCGTGTGGAACTGGAGTAACCCGCAACGGGTCAGTGGCGGGTTCTGGCTCAGATGCAGGTGCATCCGGGGTGGTGTCCTGCCTCAGTGTTGCCTTTCGCCTATGGAGGAAGGCGGTACGGCGGGCATGGTGAGTTGGTGGAGACGGATCGGACTCAGTGGGCTCCACTAGTATTGTCGCCGACATATCCGATATGTTCTGTGGAAAATGAGAATGGTTTTTGATGGAGGGGTAGATGTGGCATACCGCTGGCGAAGGCAAGGAAGGTGCTACGGAAGTTTCGATTGTAGCAGGAGGCACAGCAGTGGCCGGACTGCGCTTCTTGAGGAAGCGGTAGCGTGTGGAAGGCCACGCCTCTACTGTGGAAGATGGTGTTGTCTGTCCGGGTTCTGAAAGATGGCCAGATGATATGGTAGAGAGTGGGGGTCCATGCCCGGATGGATCACCCTCAGCGGAATGCTGTCCGGATTGCACACGGGAAGGGGGAGGGCGTGGAGGCATCTTTCCAACGTATGCCCATTGACCTGGAAGCCCCTGTTTCAGTATAAATAATTTACCAACTAGTGTCGGACCTGTATGCGACATTCTCTACTGATCTATGGGCTGTAGGTGATTCTACAGTGGTGGGTTTCAAAATGCGCGTCGACTATGTCATCAAAAATGCCTTCTGATACATTTCTAGTGGACCTATACGATATGACGCTGGTGTACTAGGGTCTCGACTCTGAACTCCAGGCCTCAGATTGCCGATAGGCTTCTGAATGATGCAAGACATCAATAGGCAACACATGAGGCGAGGCCATGTGATCATTAATGTCCGAAATTCGGATAAGTTGTCTGAACTGTCGGGTTCCATCGGGTTCCATCGGGTCCCATCTAGCTCCATTCGGAAACTGGTCTTCGGGCATGGGAGACTTCCCACGAGCAACGGAAAATACTGCGTGTCCGCCCCCCCCCTCCCTGTAGTCCGTTTCCGCACATTCCCTCGCTTCCACTATGCCCCCACAGCGCAGGATATATGTGGACAAGCTTACTGCAGATGAAAAAGCACTGATGGGCACTGCTATCCGCTTCGACCTTGCGCTCAGGTATAGGGAGAAGAATATCGAATCTGTGGACGACGATTGGTACAGGACGTGCATTGCTTCGGAATTGGTAAGTGCTAGTATCCCTTAATATATTGAACTGCACGCTAATTTGATGTTTTCACTATATAGGACGATGTAAATGAGATATTTGGGAAGTATTCAGACGGAACGACGGAGCCGTGTATGCACCCGATAATCACATATGTTGCTGAAGAATGGGATAGCGCTGCGGACAGTTCCAGGGTGCCGGATATCGCTGCACTCAAGCTCGAAGACGTCTCCAAGCTATGCGATGACGGTGCAGCGAATAATCCGTCGTGGAATAGCCAGCTTAATATGAAGACGCTTAATACACTCATTGGGCTTCTGAATCCCTCGGATCGGTGGTGGCTTCCGGCTCTGCGTTCGGATGTGGATGATATTCCAGGTATGTTACACATCTTCCTCTCACTCCCGTAACAGCTATTCCCATTTATTTCCAGACGCTCCCCACGTAACGCCACCTAAGGCGGGGTCCAAAGCATCTGGAAAGCGTCCCGCGCCACCCCCTCCTGATACGGGTTCTGACAGTGGTGCAGAGCCCTCCGGCCCAGTTCCTGCATCCGTTCAGGATGCTACCACGGTCAATGAGGATGTTGAGATGCAAGAGGATGATGGGGGAGAAACGCCACGCAAGCCGAAGAAGGCCACAAAGCGTGTCGCAGTCCAGTCCCCCACAGCAGCCCATCGTACTACCCGCCGCCGGCGCACAACTACTGGCGCAGGCGACGTCCCTTCTTCTCCAGAGCCCGAGCCCACGGAACTCGTTCCCGTGCGCCCAGTCCCCATGGAACCTGTGTCCGGTGTCCCTCCGCACGCTGCTGTTCCCACGCGCACAAAACCCGTTAATGTGACCATTGTGAGTTCTGATGAGGCTGAGGATCTGCAGGGATCTCGTCGATCTCGTCGACGACGTCTAAGTATCATTGACGATTCCGCCTCGGAACTGGAAACTGGGCCGCCGGATCCGGTAAGTCCCTCATGGCTCTATTCCTGTTTCCGTACTCACAGTGTGCTACAGCGCGCATGTGGCCCTTGCAAGGCTGCAAACCACAAATGCAAGCCACAACCCGCCGGGAGGAAGGGAACAGCATGCAGGTGGTGTACGAAGCGGAGGCACAAGTGTGTCCCCCGCCCTCAGTGGGTGGCGACAGGGAAGGAGGACGGGAAAGGGAAGAAAAAACAATCACTCGGTGCGTTCCCATTTGTCTGATATCATTGTATTATGCTAACGGACCCACAGACAAAGTCGTGCAGAGGTTGGACGACATGTCCAACACTCAAGAGGCCCACATTGCGGCCATGCGCGACTTCGTGCACAATACGGACGTCATCCTACGTGCCCTGTGTACCCAAGGACCAGGTAATGTTAATATGTCGACCCTACGCCTCCGGACGCCTGCTGTTCCGCTTTTCACGGAACCTGGACCGTCCACACCCAGCGCGTCCTCTGTTGCCAGTGGCGCCCCCTCAACAGTTTCCAGCATGGGGCTTGGTCGTATGATGATCAGCAATGCGGGTGTCGCTGGCCCTTCCGAAGTCCCACCCGACCGCCCACAGGCCCCAGGTACGTCGTAACTCGCATCCACATTTCCCGGATGCGTATTCACATTTTCCGCCTTCCTAGCATCTCGCCAGAGTCTCCGGAATCGCTCAAGTCGTGCGGGAACCTCTAGTGGAGCACAGTCGAGGGTCGGGTCGCGCCAATCGTCTCGCGGACGTACCTAGATGCTGGAATATCATATAACGCTTGTCTTATCTACTTTTGTCTTGTATTACCCCATCTATAGTATGTTATATATCTTCAAGGCTCTGATGCTGACATCCGTATGCATATTATGTTGCTTATACATGTCGCAGGTTATGTCCGGGACGTTTCCGAAGCGTTCCAAGCATGGGATGTATGCAATATATATATGAGGATCACGAGCACGTCACGGGATACCGGCGCATGTATCCGGGAGTCACGGGCGCGTCACAGGACGTTTCCGGCATGGTTTCCGTCAAAGGTTTCCGCTTGGGTTTCCGGTACGCTCACAACAGTATCGTCCCGGAATTCGTATGCATAATATATCACTTCTGTGTGTCGCGGGTGACATATGGGACGTTTCCGAAGCTTTCTAAGCATTGCACATATGGATTACGCATGTGGGGATCACGAGCACATCATGGAATACTGTTGCATGTCACAGGATGTTTCCGGCAAGGTTTCCAGGATCAATATGGGACAGTCCTGAAACAATCTGCCCATGCCCCATATTGGGTACATACACAGGAGTCACAGGTGCACTGTAAGAGGTTCCTATAGCCTTCCTAACATGCTCCATACACGCTCCATACAATGGATGCATACACAGATCATTGGCATATGCAGGTCATGGGCACATCACGAGCAAGATCATGGAACGTCTTGAAACATTCCGGAAACGCAGAACTTCTCTGTGTGGGGGTTCGGACTATTCAAGCAGTGACACACATTCCGTATCTGTTGCATGCAGGAAACATGTGAGTAGGCCATGGTCACATGTTTTGGAATATGGACTGGCATGTGTAGTATGATTGGAATGACAGACAGTGTCCTGGTTGGAGGGGTATGAGCTGCGTTGTCACATCTCTAATCATTATCTACCTAGACAGTAGGTTGTAGCATGGATTTGCTTAAGTACCACATGTATAGTATTATGTCCATCCACCCCCCTATTACCTCACCCCACATCTAACCTCGCATGTCTGACATCCAGAAGGCATCAAAAGAGAAGGATATTGATATGTCCATAAAGGATGTCCATCTTACCTTTACCAGGACCTATACTGGGGTTTCCGATCCAGAAGATGATGCTTCATCTGGTCTGGAATCCTTTGATGAAGATGATATGTATGGATCGGACAATGGAGATGACATCATTTGCAATATTCCCGACACAGATGAAGAATCACAGGAACTTGAACATTCCTTGGATAGGGTATGTCCTCCACCCCACTCCCGACTTTCGGAGATCTCATGTGTTATCCAGCTCAATGAGCTCATTAATGCTTCCCAGAGTCTGTGTGTCGACCTTGAGAACATCTATATTCTGGCAGTGGAATTGTACAATATTTGGAACAGGGGAGATGTGTCTGAGCATGATTCCCAGCAGAGTTCAGATCCCTTGTCTGTCCTGCATAGGTCAGATATACTAGAGGTGGAGGCACATGGTATGGATATCGAAGCGGAAGTAGAAGGAGCCTCCACTGGCGGATTTAGTAAATAATGATATGCAGGATGCAATGGCCCACATCTGATAATCCAGTATGCATTGTTCGGATATTGTAGAACTCCGGATGGCCTAGAATACTATGGAACCGCTGATTTGTATGATCCCTGATGTACACTCTACAAGGGCACATCTGTAGAATATTCCGCAACTCATTTCTGCAGTATGCACAGGGTATTTAAGACATCATCCAAATCATACAAAGACACCCAGCTTCATCATCTCTATACATATTCCCTATCCACTGCTATACAGGAAATGCCTCGCACTCGTGATGTTATCATTCCTGAAACTGTTGAAGGCATCGAGGAGGTCGTCATCAAGCACACCAAATCGAAGCGTGGTACAATCCGGACAACGGAAAAGGTTGTTCCCGTTGTCCGTCCACAGAAGGAGCGATCCGGACAGCCTTCACGGGCACGCCAGAAGGATGCACACCCGCAGATTCCATCAGCTAGTGTCAAAGGTTCTGGGAGGCCTCTCCACATCCCTGGAGACCTGCAGATGGACCCACACACGGAAGAGCAACAGTATGACTTCCACAATACAGAAGAGGATGGTCAGCTACAACCCGACTCAACAGCCACCCAACAGGCCACTGTATGTCTCACATTTATTCATATCATGTAGCTATCCTGATCAGATGTAGACTCCAATGAAACAGTGGGTGGAGCTCAGGGATAGATATCTCCATGTTCTCCTGGAGATGGAAGGTCGGGGAAGATCTGACAAGTGTTCCATGTGCAGCAAGAAACCTGAAATAAAGTGTCCGGATTGCTTTGGACCACTGTTGTTTTGCAAGGACTGCTGTCTTGAAGCTCACAGGAACTCCCCATTTCACAGACCACTACTATGGAATGCAACCCACTACACTCCAGTAACTCTGCACTCCCTCGGATTTGTATTGTGCATCGGGCATGGTGGTATGCCATGTCCACGAACAGTTGAGGTAGTTATGGACACACATATCTTGCAATGTCTTGTAGTGCTCATATTACCTTAGGGAATCAGAGCTGCACAAGCAGTCTCCACTAGTAGAAAGAGGAGTTCCGGGAAGAGACGTGCCCACTCAGCATCTCTTGCATCTGTTTCCGAGGGTCCTGATTCTCCGGATAATTCTGGCCAACTTCCTACACCTCGCGAGACTCCACAGCCAGAAGGCCCATCCACTAATCCGGATATCTCTGACAGACTCTTTGACTCCCTGGATATGTCTCCGGATTCTAATGACAGTGATTCCAGCAGAGTGCGGACAGCGGACTCTGGTAATCCACTGTTCACTGTTGTTGACAGAAGTGGAATCTTCGACATGGAGGTAGTATTCTGCATTTGCCCAGGAATGGACAATATTGGCGAGCAGCTTCTCCAATCCAGGCTATTTCCATCCACATTCCGGCAAATAGAAACATTATTCACATTCACAGTATTGGAGGACTTCATTCTGGATAACCTGGAATGCAAGACCACAGCCCAGCAGTATTATTCAAAGCTGCAAAGCATGACAAGCAAGATGTTTCCCAACAATGTGCAAGTATGTCTTCATCCATACATACACACACTCCCATCCACCCACATCCAGATCTAATAAATGTTTACAGAACCGTTACAAGCAACTTCTGAGAGCATCTCGCCAGTGGCGTGACCTCAAGGGCAGGATGGAAAGTGGGCTTGGACATCAGTCAGAAGGAGAGAGCTGTCCGGATGGAGCCATGGCAATATTCTGCCCTGCATGCCCACAGCCTGGAATCAATCTTCCTAAGGATTGGAAGACACTATATCCTCCGTATGTCATTTATGAACTGGCATCTCCACATACTCATACTCCCTATTGAAGTGACCAGCTTATCCGGACATTTATCATGGACGGAAACTTTTCCGCAGAACACATGCGCCATAGATCCGGGGACAAGGATGTTGCATTATCAGCAGGAATGGCATTCATGGCCAACCCTGATTCCTACAAGGCTCATCTCCAGTGCGGAAAAGAAATAGCCCAAGTATGTGATGTCTTCCTTACCCGGATCCTTTTATCTAATGGCCTTATAGCCCAGCACATGTAATACCTACAGAGCCATTGAACAGGCAAATTCTAGTAGGACACACCTTGATGTCACAGGGATTGGTGCAACTGCCTGCTGCCATGGGTTCTTTGTTCCAACATCTGTGGTGGATTTCCAGAAAGGAGAGAGGTATGCATGTTCTCTTGGAATCCCTATATCCGGAAGTGATGTACCATTTCCGATAGGCAATCAATATGGACTACAGCATATGCAAAGCACTCTCATACAATATGGAGGACATCCCTGTGGCTCTTGTCATGTATGACATCATGTGCCAATATAGAGTCCACTTCCAGGAGAGGGTCAAATGCAGTCCGGAACTCTCACTACCAAGCTCACTGACACTCCGGATGGGAATTGGACTGTTCCATATCCATGGGCACCAGGATTCTTGCTTGCCAAGGTTTTCTCCCAGCTACATTCCAGGAGCAAAGCAGGTTGATGGAGAAATAATCGAGACCTTGTGGGCACCCCTGAATAATATCTCTCGCAGCATCCGAGGGATGTCCTTGGACCATAGGCAGGAGGTATTGGATTCCCACATCAATTACTCCAACTGGAAGAAGCTGGTTAGGATTGGTATGTATTATCCATCCGGACTATCCCATATGTTAATACAACACTAATGACACTTGTATGTGAAAGTCCCATCACTACTAAAGCGGTGGAAGCGACTGGACTCTGGCTTGGATGCCAGTGCAAAGGCATATAAGGCACTCAATCAACACTTCAAGCATAAATCTGAACAATGGCTGAAGGATGATGAGGGTGCTCAACAGGAGAGACAAAAAACCCCATCTTCCATGGATATCTATGACACTGTGAAGGAAAAGGGTGTGTGGTCTGAATCCGAAATCTTCCCCCCATAATTGATGAATGTCTCCAGCCCCATCCCGGGCTGCTATCCAGCAACAGCTTACTGAGGAAGAGAGCAGGGACCATTCCATCCAGGGTGAGACATCTTGGATTTCATGTGGCCTTAAGATACAGGAATTACAGTATGTCCACAAGGATCCTTCCTAATTCATTGAATAATGACCTACCCAGACTTGCAATCCGCTATCAGCTCCGGAGTCAGGGATCAAGGCTCACTATAGAAGATTCACAAGTCCTTGAGAATAAGCGCAATCGCATACAGAAGCTTATTGATATGTTTGAGCACCAGGCAGACACCTTCCTACACCATCATCAGGATACAGATGATGTTCCGGTATGGTCTATGGGGGACTATGCTGAATATGACAATGTGGATGACATAGATGGCTCCGGAAATCCTGGCCTTGGACCTTCTGGCCATTACCATGGTGCCCCAACTTCTGATGGCTTGGGAATGGAAAGTTCCAATGTTGAGGACATTCCCCTCCTTCTTCCGTCATCCCTTGGATGGGAGTGGTGTTCAAGCCACGGTATCAAGTCTCTTGCAATGAAGGAAGCTAAGCTACGCTATGCTCAGGCAAATGATTCCATCCACAGGATCCGCCTTGCTTTAGGATTCAAGTCTGCACTCTTCCGAACACAAGTGCGGGATGCCCGTACACAAAAGACAAAGACCCGTGCATGGACTGCAGTTCATGGTGTTGATAGCACAGTCCATGAGCATGCCCGGAACTATTGCATGGCGCGGGATGCATACATCAAGGTCCAGGAAGAATCCGGAGACTTTCCGGAATTACCACCCCTCCACCCCACAGATCTTCGCATCAGCACAACCATCCTTGGAGCAGCACAGGTGGGACAACGCAATAAACAGCTCCCATGGATATGGAGCTTTGGGGTCTCTGAAAGGCATGATGGAACTTGGATGGATGAGTGTAGGCCAACATCCATTGCCATATGATGAATGCTTACAGATATTTCAGTTAACCGAGTTCATTGGCTTCGTGCAAAAGCTCAGTTTGAGAGGTGGAAGGAAGAACAACACAGTATTCATAATGAAGCCATATGGATTCCGGCTTACTTTCATTCCAAGGCGGAGCATTGGAAGACCAGGATGGATATGGCAGCACAGGTGCTGCTTCCTGGCCATGAAGCATATGCATCTCGCCAAGCACATGCATGGGAGGAACTATCTAGGAGTTCTGTAAAGGCACTAATCCCAATCACCTCTTCTCCATTAAAACATTTAGAGACTATGTAAAGGTGTATCCTAGTTCTGATCTATTCCCATAAACTGTAAATCAATGATATCACTCCACCTATTTCATGTATCACAATGGAAGGCAATCTCTACATTACAGGAATTACAAGGGAAGTGATGCTTCCATCATAGATAACTCATGGAAGTTGGTTATTATGTTATTTCTTGGATTCCAGAAAGCTACTGAAGGTGATTTTGGTAAGTTAAACGGAAAGCTAAGACTTCCACTCCTGGAAGTGACACAAGTTTTGATTCCTCCATTTCTGGAAATAATATGTGTTAGGATTTCTGTTCAGGAAACACATGTATTGATTTCCGCATTTCGGGAAAATGACACAGGTGTTAAGGTTTCCGTTCGGGAAATGATAGGGTTTTGATTCCCCATTTCCGGAAATGATTTGGGTTTTGATTTCCTGTTTCCGGAAATGATACGGGTTTTTATTTCCCCATTTCCGGAAATGATACGGGTTTTGATTTCCCCGTTTCCGGAAATAATTTGGGTTTTGATTCTCCCGAAATGGGAGAATGACATGGGTCCATCTCAGGAAATAACACAGGTGTTAAATCTTATGTTCTGAGAATGGGTTTTGGTACTCCCATTTCAGGAAATAACATGGGTCATGATTCCTCCGTTTCAGGAAATAAATGAGTGTTTATTCATCTGTTTCGGAAAATGACCCGGAAATCTGATTCTTCCATTATAGAAGGAAACATTGCTACTTCCTTTAGCAATTCCTACATCGGAACCGACGTCGGGTGGCCCATGAATTCCGGAAGAATTTTGTGCGTCGGCCGACGTCGGTTGGCCCATGAGTTATGAGGGGTTCTTCCCGTCGGATGGCCCATGAGTTATGAAAGTTATGGCAGATCATTATGTGATTCCCCAATATCACCATTGGGTAATTATGAAGAGTATGACCATGTGGATGATCTCGGACCTCCCGATAATACAGATGACAATCATTCAGGTCATGATTTCCATCATCACACTCATCAGGCATTGGATGGATCTGGGATGGATGGCATCAATCCAGAAGATCTTCCCATTCTTCTTCCCTCATCCCTTGGATGGGAATGGTGTGTCAAGCATGGAGCCCAATCTCTTGCCAGGAAGGAGGTACAGCTACGCCATGCACAAGCCAGTGATTCCATTCACAGGATCCGCCTTGCCCTTGGATTCAAGTCAGCTCTGTTCCGCACTCAGGTTAGACCTGCTAACACACAGCAGACAAAGACCCGTGCTTGGAATGCCATACACAGTGTTGATACTACTGTCCATGAGCATGCACGCATATACAGCATGGCACGTGATGCATACCGGAGTCTCCAACAGGCATCAATGAATCTACAGGACCTTCCAAGATTACGTGCAGAGGACTTCCATGTAGCAACCTTGGTTCTTGGATCAGAGCCAATAGGACAGCGTAACAAGCAAACATCCTGGATCTGGGGGTTTGGCCACACTGTTGTAGATGATGGAACATGGATGGATGATTGTAGGTTCTCATATTCATCAGTGCTTATATTGATGGACTCAATTATTTAACAGTTGAAAGGGTTCATTGGCTCCATGCAAGGGCACAGTTTGAACGATGGTTGGAGGAGCAGCACAGCATCCATAATGAAGCTGAATGGGTCCCTGCATACTTCCATGCCAAGGCAAAGATGTGGAAGAAGCTCATGACCATTGCTGCACAGGATTCGCTTAAGGGGCACCAAGCATATGCATCATATCAGATGCATGCATGGGAAGAACTCTCCAGAAGCTCAGTTAAGGCCCTCACCCCAATCACAGATGCTCCATTAAAGCATTGTAAAGTTAAATCAATCCACTTGTTCTAACACATGCATTCCCATTATTTTACATATGGATAGATATCAGTTCTTTGCAGGATATCCATACTCTTATGTTAATATATTCAGATGGATAGAAGTATGTATATGGTGACATTGATGGAGTGTCCGACTCTGCTACAATCATAGATCCACTGGACACATATGGATACCAGCCAATGCAAGGTGTATTCTTGGGTATATTAGCTGGTTAGGCACCGAGTCATGTCCATTCATGAGGGATGGTATCTTCCAACCCCTTCACATTTGTATAGCCTTTCTATATCTATTCATTCTATGTGAATATTACCCTCAATCAAATAATGATCACGACCACTGATTCCAACTCCTGGAGTAGTAAGGACTTATTACAATTTCATCCAAACTCTCTAAACATCTTATTGACTTGTTTCACAATCAACAGACCATAAAAGCATACCCCCACATCCATTCACTGAGTTCCTTTTGTCGTCCCTTGTATATCCATATTCCCTGTACTTCCTGTCACTAATATGTGTTACTATGAGGCATGTTTCGACTTGTGTGTGCTAATAATCGAAAAGCGGACACCCCACTTCCAGCCGGCGCCGGTTGGACTATCAATTACGTCGGATTCTCCGACGTCGGCTGGTGCCGGCTGAGTATGAATCACAGAAGATTCTCACCGTCGGCTGGGGGTATCAATTACATAAGCCACTGCTGATCATTATGTGACTGGTAGGGGTTCAGGTGGACTTGATCCTACATACCTTCAGAGAGATCATTAGGGTCACAGTAACATTTTGTAGAAATATTAGAATATGTTTAAATGTGAACAGTTTACTGGGACCTGCCTCCCATTCTGGATTCTAGATAACTCACAGCATTTCCTCACCCATTCCAGGAAGATTCATGTAAGGCCAGTCGTGTTGTCCATGTTAGTCACTACATGGAAGGCATGTCATCCATGTTAGTCACTACAGGGAAGGCAATTCTTCCGTGTTAGTCACTACACAGAAGGCATATCTTCTGTGTAGTAATCACTAAACAGAAAGTATGTCTTCTGTGTAGTAATCACTAAACAGAAAGTATGTCTTCCATGTTAGTCACTACATGGAAAGCATATCTTCCATGTTAGTCACTACATGGAAGGAATGTCTTCCATGTTAGTTACTACATGGAAGGCATGTCATCCGTGTTAGTCACTACACGGAAGGCATTTCTTCTGTGTTAGTCACTACATGGAATGTTTGATGTTCCATACACTAACCAGTCCCATTGTAATGTGTTATCTAAGTCTCCAGATACATTTAGACATATGTGTATTCTATTGACTATTCCCACTTCAAGAAATTTCTCTGGAGCAAAAGAACTCTGAACTGACATCGGGTGGCCCATGAATTCCAGAAAAATCTAGTGCATTGGCCAATGTTGGTTGGCCCATGAGTCATGAGGGAATCTGCCTGTCAGGTGGCCCATCAACAATGGAAGTGATGGCAGATCATTATGTGTGGCAGTGGCAAGGGTGGTAGCAGTGGCAGCAGCGTGGGTGGCAGAGGTGGTGGCAACAGCAAGGGCAGTGGTGGTGGCAGCAGTGAGGGTGGTGGTGGTGGCAATGGCAACAGTGGTGGTGGCAACAGCAACAGCGGTGGCAGCAACAGCAACAGTGATGGTGGCAATGGCAACAGTGAGGGTGGTGGTGGCAGTGGCAGCAGCAGCAAGGGTGGTGGTGGTGGCAGCAGCTGCAGCAAGGGTGTTGGTGGTGGTGGTAGCAGCTGCAGTGAGGGCAGTGGCAGTGGCAGCAGCAGCAGCAGCATGGGTGGTGGTGATGGCAGCAACAAGGGCGGTGGTGGTGGCAGCAGCAGCAGAGACAGGGGCCCAGATGGTGGTGGTGACAGTGATGGTGCAGGCAACAAGAGCAACAATGCTAGTGACAACACTGGCGACAATGGTAACAGCGCCATCAGGGGCACCAATGGCAAGTGGTGATAGGGTAGTGGCAAGGTGGCCAGAGCAAGTGGTTGCCAAAGCAAGTGGCAACCAGAGCAAGCAGTAGCCAGAGCAAGCAGCAGTGACCAGTGACCAGAGCAAGCAGCAGCAAACTGTGACCAGAGTGAGCAGCAGCAAACTGTGACCGGAGCAAGCAGCAGTGAACTGTGACCAGAGCAAGTGGCGGCGAATGGCAACCAGAGTGAGTGGCAGCCAACAGCAACCAGAGTGAGCAATGGCAAATGGTGACCAGAGTAAGTGGCAGCAAACAGTGACCAGAGCAAGCAGTGGCAAATGGCAACCAGAGCAAGTGGGGGCCAGAGAGGAGAGAACAACAAGTAAGGTGGCAAGAGCACAGAAAAGGCCAGCAGTTGGCAGGCAGACAATGCAAACAGCACACAGACAGCATGCAGACCACAAGCTTAGTCTGTGCAGAGGATGGGGGATGACAGGGATGACGGGATCCCAGCCAGTCATTCAGATCCTCAGTCTCACTGAGGGGGAGCCAGGCATACTCAGGGCTTGAAGCCTGAAGTTCAAATTCACACGCATGAGACCCCCAATGTTGCATTCATTGGCTTGGCTGACTCAGGCTACCCAAAATGGTATGATTTCCTATTTGTACTTTTGGGTGGCTTGAGCCAGCTCAATTTGGAGTGGCTCAGCTTAGCTCATCCTTTTTTGGTTGAGCTGTGCTTAGCTGAGCCAAGCCAAGCTGAGCCAAGCCATGGCAACACTAACTGTAGCCCCTTGTTAGAATCTGCACCCAAGAAGGAGGTCCTTATGATGGGTGTGCCCTGTTGATAAGTGACCTGCGTGCACTTAGCAGCTCAAAAGGACTTGCAGATATGGACTGCTTTAGATAAGATATATTGGACCTGTAGATTAGATTATATTGATGAACAGACACATAAGGACTATACTCACAGTGAACTGATAGTACTGTGGTGAGATATAGAGGGTGACTGGAAGCAGCATAGGGGTGTCAAGCAGAGTGAAGCAAAGTGGAAGTCTGGCACACAAGCAGTGAGAACTGTGTTGATAAGTGACCCTTGCGCACTTAGCGGCTCATACGGACTGGACTTGCAGCATGGACTGCTTTAGATTAGATGGACATGTAGATTACTTACTTCTGATCTGTACAATCTAGCGCTTATCATTGCATCATGTATGACATCACTGTACAAATGACATCGTGTAGACTACTCTGGACTCTTCATTGTACTCCGTCTCTTGTTCTCCTTTTAGCACTATGTTTATTATGATGTCACTATGATATCATTTGGTCTGGACTTTCCTTGTTTTTGTACGCCTTGTTCCCTTTACACACACACCTTTGTCCTGTTGTAGAACAATGCGTCCCTTGTATTCTGTGACACTCTGTTACTCACCTTGTAGTAGTGTCACCCTCCTGTATAGTATAAGTAGTAGGCTTGTACGCTCCTGGTCCACATCAGTTCCTCACTGCTCTGTGTGCCAGGTATGTCTTATCCTCTCAATTGTATGATCAGTTCCTCACTGCTCTGTGTGCCAGACAATCTCCTGCTTCACTTGCCTGACCCCCTGTTGCTGCCTTCCAGCCACTCTTGATATCTCACCACAGTCTACTTTGTCACTGTGAGTATCATCTTCATGTGTGCTGTTCATCAAACTGATGTTAATATTACAGAGGAGGGAACATACCTGGCACACAAGCTGTGAGAACTGATGTGGACCAGGAGCGTACATGGTACACTACTTATACTGTTTACAGATGTGATGCTACTACAAGGATGTAACATAGTGTCACAGAGTACAAGGGATGTTATTCTACATGTGGACAAAAGGAATGTACAGATGGAGAACAAGGAGCGCAAAAACAATAGGAGTCCAGACTGTAATGATATCATAATGACATCACAATAAAGATATAACTAAAGAAAGAACAAAGGCGTAGTACAATGACAAGTCCAGAGGAGTCCACATGATGTCATAGTACAGTGATGTCATAGGTGACGCAATGATAAGTAATAGATTGTACAGATCAAACAGTATCTAATCTACAAGTCCTGTGTATCTAATCTAAAGCAGTCCATGCTGCAAGTCCGGTCCATACGAGCCGCTAAGTGTGCAAGGGTCACTTATCAGCATCTCCCCGTGATCTACAATCTAAGTACACAAGAGTCCCATGTCATCGTTGTGCTTCTGCAGCAGGACATGCGGTAGTGACTTTGTAAAGCCGTCCGCAACCATATCTACAGTAGGAGTTCTAATGAGGGTGATGGTCCCCTTTTCAATGTACTCCCAAATGACATGATGCCGTATGGCAATGTGCTTAGACCATCTCCCAGTGACAGGGTTCAAGGCCAAGTCAATGGCACCCTTATTGTCACCATGAAGTGGGATGGGGTCGTCGACCTCATACCCGAGTTCCGTGAGGAAGCTCTGATACCATGCAGCCTGGTTAGCTGCATCGGTCATGGCCATGTACTCTGCCTCAGTAGTGTTTTGGGCCACAGTCTTTTGCTTGCGCGAAGACCAGCTTATTGCACCATTGGCTAGTAGGAATACATAACCGGAAGTGGAGTGGCGGTCATCAGTCTGATCAGCCAGACTGGAATCAGTGTAGCCATGAAGGCCATCGCCATTGGTGCCATCATAGACAATACGCATATCCATAGTTCCTACCAAGTAGGACAGGACATACTGCGCAAGTTGCAGATGTTGTGGTGAGGGATTTGCTGCGTACTGCGCCAAACGTGACACAGCGAAGGAGATATCTGGCCTAGTGCCAATCTGCACATAAAGCAGACTCCCAATCAAGGACTGGTAGTGGGAAATATCTGAGGCAGTTGCCTGCGATGTATATTTAACTAGGTGCTCGTCAGCACCAGCAGGCAAGGGTGTGTTGTGTGGTGTGGCATCAGACATGCCAAAGCGTTCAAGGACATCCTTGATGTAGCCAGACTGATCTATTTCGATGCATCTAAGGGAGCGGTCGCGCACAATGCGCATACCAAGGTAAGACTCTATCTCCCTGAGATCTGTCATCTCATAGCGTTCAGACAGGTCCGACTTCAAACGCTTGATAACATTTAGCAAGGGACCCAGTATAGTGATGTCGTCAATGTAGACAATAATGAAGAGTGGATCATACCCCTCCCGTTCAGCCAATGATCTGCCATGACTTTCATAACTCATGGGCCAACCGACATCAGCCGACGCACAAAATTCTTCCGGAATTCATGGGCCACCTGACGTCGGTTCCGAAGTAGGAATTGCTAAAGGAAGTAGCAATATTTCCTTCCATAATGGAAGAATCAGATTTCCAGGTCATTTCCTGAAACAGAAGAATAAACACTCATTCATTTCCTGAAATGGAGGGATCATGACCCATGTTACTTCCTGAAATGGGGGTACCTATACAGATGCCCAGAATCCAGTCAGGAGAGATCTCACAGAAGGTGGGCCTCATGGAAGCTTACTTTCCCATCATGGGAAACTCAACAGAGGCTCTTATTCCCAGGATGGAAGCTATGACAGAAAGTAAGTTTCCCATGATGGTAGACTTCATGGAAACTCAGTTTCCCGTGATGGGATACTCAGTTTCTGTGAAGTGCTCCATAATGGGACAATCATGAGAATGATCACAGAAACAGTTTCCTGTGACAGGAAAAGTCACAGAAGGACAGTTTCCCGCGATGGGAAACTACATGGAACCACATTTTCCTGTAACAGAAAGATTCATGGAAACACAGTGTCATGTCACAGGAACAGTAACGGAAACTCGCTTTCTCGTGATGGGAATATTTATGGAAACTTCATTGCCCGTCACAGGTTAAGTCATGGAAACCAAGGTTCCCGTTACGGAAATACTCACGGAAACATATCTTTCCATGATGGAAATACTCACGGAAACATATCTTCCCGTGATGGGAAGGTTCATGGAAACTCAGTCTCCCGCCACGGGTTAAGTCACGG
The DNA here is from genome assembly GCA_025766275.1 of Lactarius indigo. Classification (NCBI taxonomy): domain Eukaryota; kingdom Fungi; phylum Basidiomycota; class Agaricomycetes; order Russulales; family Russulaceae; genus Lactarius; species Lactarius indigo. The sequence goes on from JAFKAC010000077.1 coordinate 80,429, forward strand.
AAACTGAGGTTCCCATGATGGAAAGGCTCACGGAAACATATCTTCCCATCATGGGAAGGTTCATGGAAATTCAGTCTCCCATCACAGGTAAAGTCACGGAAATTGAGGTTCCCGTGACGGAAAGTCTCACGGAAACATATCTTCCCGTCACAGGAAGATTCACGGAAACATATCTTCCTGTGACAGAAAGTCTCACGGAAACATGTCTTCCCGTCATGGGAAGGTTCACGGAAATTCAGTCTCCCGTCATGGGTAAAGTCACAGTAACTGAGGTTCCCGTGACGGAAAGTCTCACGGAAACATCTCTTCCTATAATGGGAAGATTCAAGGAAATTCAATTTCCTGCCACGGGAAAAGTCACGGAAACTGAGTTGTCCTCGACGGAAATATTTACAGAAACATATCATCCAGTGACGGGAATATACACGGAAACTGAGTTTCCCGTGATGGGATGAGTTACGGAAACTAAGCTTCCTGTAACGGGATAAGTTATGGAAACTCAGTTTCCCATGACGGGAAACTTCACGGAAACTAAGTTACCCATCATAGGAAACATGACTGAACCTGAGCTTCCTGTCACAGGAAATATCACAACAACTGAGCTTTCCATGATGTGAAACTTCATAGCAAATGATATTACAGTGATGGAAAACCTCACGGAAACTGAGTGTCCCACCACAGGAATATTCACAGAAACTCACTTCCTATTACTGGAATATTCACGGAAACTTGGTCTCTCATAATGGGACAATTCACAGAAAGTGAGGTTGCCATCATAAGATATTTCACAGAGAGTGAAGTTCCTGTCACGCAAAATTTACTGAAGCTGAGGTTCCCTGTGCAGGAGCCTCACTGAAACTCAAGTTCCCATTATTGGAGACATCATGGAAGGTACTCCCTTTACTGTAAGACAGTCTATAGCTCTCCATTTTCATATAGACTCCCATACATTGGAAGATGATGTGCATGAATCAGTCTTTCTCAAATGGACAAGCAAATATTCATATGGTTTCCAGAATGGATAATTCAACAACCACAGGTTCTTAAATTTCTACAAAGGTATCACTGTATCACTAATTGCCTCTCTGAAGGTATGTTGGATCCAGTCCACCGGAACCCCTGCCAATATCTACATTCCTTTATAATGATCAGATCACACAGTATATGTCTTTACTATGCTTACTTACCTGGCTTTATCTGTCATCTTGACCACTCGCTTGACTCGTCCTTGCTGGGGCTTGGGCACACCAGGGTTTTTGTATGGCACAGATCCCACTGGAGGTCCTGTCTCAGTCCTTGGATGTTTCCGAAATGTTTCCGCCCTTGATATGCTCAATGGAGGAGGATGAAATGATTTGCTAGTGGCTATAAAATAGTATGCATGAGTTTGTATGGCCATAAGAGAAATGGTAAGCTGCTCACTAGGAGCAGATGTCTGTTCAGCCTCCCTATTTCTACTGAGGGCAGATGAAGATGGCGATGGTGGAAGAGGTGGGGTCACAGTTGTAGATTGTAAACCATTGATTTCATTTGAGAAGTCTTCCTCTTCACTGCTAGTGTCTGACTCAGACTCATTGGAATCTGAGCATCTCTGTGTCTGCTGTGGATTCTGTATCTGCTGTGGATTCTGGATCCGCTTCGGATTCTGGATCTGCTGTACAGCCTGATCTCTATCAGTAAGTAGCTCACAGGATGAGTTCCAGATCAATGGAATTAATCCTTCTTTCTCGCGTTGCCTCCAGTGTTCTAGCAGCCTGAACACCTGAACTATATGGAGCTTTGATGGATCCACCCATGGAAATCCAGTTGGGAAGCATTCCTCCTCAATCCATGTGGCTGGATCACTGCAGACTTTGCTCCAAGGGATAGTTGCTTTCTTCCTACCAGAGATGAATCCTAACTCATATGTGTTATCATAGAACTGCAAAGGGAATATCCTTAACTCACTGATATGAGCATTACAATAATCCCTAAGAGCTGACTGAACGACCTTTGCTGAATAGCCATCATCTAGGGTAATGGAAGGAATTTCAGGTTCCCCATCTGAATCCACAACAATCTTCACTTTGTTCTTGAGTGTCTTTGAATGTTCCACAGGGATAACTTGGTCATGCTCTATACTATGAATATGAGATAATGTTGATGGATGTGTGGAAATGTGACAAACTGGGTCCAAAGCACTTCCGGCTGTATTTCATCCACTCCTGCCAGACCATGGCATTTCTCCAGTCTGGGCAGAAGTCCGAAAAGGACATTCCATCATCCAGAACCCTGTTCCAGTCATCCCTACAAATATGTGGCAATGTAAAGGTAGTGCTGCAGCTGGATACATCTTAGGAAGACTTACATTGAAGCTCTTGGGTTTCCGTCCTTGTCTGCATAAGCCACCAGAACAATTGAGCGCATTCCACATGTCTTGAATAGCTGTGTTTGGAAGTCCCTAACTATCTGGCCACGGAAAGCTGCTTGAGCCATTCTAACAAGGTGTATTATGTGTGTGGATCGTGAATACATGGGTGGAAACTCACTTGGCTTGGATATCCCTTGGGGGTCTGTCCTCTGACCACTCCTTTGCAAGTTCGACATATGGTTCTTGTTCCTCTGTAGTCAGCTGTTTCCAAAGCATTGTTGTTGCATCCTGGAGAGCTCCTAAGAATGCCTGAGATCCAGGAACACCACCGGAAATCCTCTGTGCAAGTTCCATAATCTCTTCCTTGTTCTCATGGTAGAATGCATTCCAGGCTGACCACTTCCGAGTAAACTTGATAAGTTGACGATGAGGACGGGAATAGTGATTGTAAAACCAGGTTCTGATTTTCTGGAGCCATATGTATCAGTGAGCCTTTACATGGATTAACTCTCAATGCACATACCCTTTTAGCCTCCTTTTTATCAAAGCCAGTATTTGGAGGCCTAAGGGCATACAGGTCTCCCATAGCCCTCTCAAGGATAGTCTTCTGTGTCTCTGTATCAGCCTTTTGGAACTCTTCCACATACCCCTTCAAGATGGTGGCATCCTGACGGGTTAGGGAAAAACCTTTGTCTGAGGCATGGATAGATGGAGAAGAGATCTCAGACTCCCCAGCTGAGCTCCTGGATAGATGGTCAGATTGCATAGCTATGATAATAGGACGTAATAATGTGTGGGAGATGTATATGGTGTTTGTGGAATTGTACCACATATGGTGAGCCTTAAATAGACTAGCTAGTGTCTTTGAGTTCCTGTTCCGTGAATGCTGGATTTGCAGATGATTTAGGAAACATGTCTGGGGGTATCACATTGAAACAATATGTCTGTTGTGTGAGATATATGTGAAACCACTTATTTTGATACGTGCTTCATGTTTAGTTTCAATGCAGGTAGATGACAGCAGACGGATGTATCTACAGATGTAGCAAGGGGGTAACATTTCCTGGGATGGAAGCGATATATCCATGGACAGAGATGATGTCTGTGAACGGAAGTGATCTTTCTGTGGACGGAAACGATCCTTCTATTGGTGGATGCAATCCATCCATAGACGGACGCAATCCATCCGTAGACGGACGCAATCCATCCATAGACGGATGCAATCCATCCGTCGACGGACGCAATCCATCCATTAATGGACGCAATCCATCTGTCGACGGACGCAATCCATCTGTCAATGGACGCAATCCATCTGTCGACGGACGCAATCCATCCGTAGACGGATGCGAGCCATCCATAGACAGATGTGAGCCATACGTAGACGGATGTAATCCTTCCTTAGATGAGACAGAAGTGAACTTACTGTGGAAGGAAGTGATATGTTACGGATTAGAACTGATACTTGAATGGAAGTGATACGCCCTCAGATGGAAGTGATGTTTCATCGGATGGAAGTGATACTTCCTGAGATGGAAATGATGCTTCCTTGTACAATAGAATGTGCTTCCTCTGATGGTGGAGACATTTGCCATGGGATCCATTCGTAACTTTAGTTTGGTATGGCTCACCCGTCCACACATATGTATGAGGTATTTACTGGTACATAGAAAGTGTGCGAGCTCGTTTCGAATACATGTGTGTTTCTCAGTACAGACTCCTTGTAACTACGTCACTTGTCCCGGCCGCTGGTCTTGTAAATCCCATCCCTAATATATGAGATATCAGAATAGAGGTCCATTACGACGCCCATGAGTATTGTGCATCTCTCCATGAGATCCCCAGAGTGATCGGATGGGTCAAGCGAAAGCAGCCCCCTGTAGGCAGCAGGGAAATGGCGCCCGGATGCGACATGTGGATATGGTGCCCTGGCCACCTATGGGAGAGTGTAAATGTCAGGAAACCGCAATCGACAAGACACCACTCACATATGCAACAGGTATAAGATTACTCTCAGGAATACTTATTATTTCCTCTTCCGGTGGACTGGAATCAGTATCCATCTTCTCCCCACTGTGAGAACCTTCCACCGACCGTGGGCTATCAGGAACGTGTGCTGTAGGAGGGGCTGTAACATCCTGTATGTCAATGGGAATGGACATAGCGCTCCGTTCCTGTATTGGACTATCTGGTAGCTCAAGAGCTTCGTGGACCTGCGATCTGTCAAGAACGGTCACTGCCTCAGGTCTATCAGTTACATTGTCCTCGTGGATTACGGGTTCCGTGTGTACGACTTCCTGCAAGATGTCGCCAGCGCCCTCTTCCACCAGACCTGTAGAACCATGAGATTCTTGCATTGTTGGAGCCGTTCCGGGACTGCGTGCGGTTTCCTGTGACCCGTCGGAAACGGCTGCGACGCCAAGGGTGGATGTTGTCTGGGTGTATGTGACTCAAAATAACTTGCCATAAATGTGTGCCATCTTGGGACTTACAATGCTCTGAGCTATGTCAAGGACATCAGCTATCTCTGGATCCGCGGCTTCCTGTAGCTCACAGGAAGGTCCTGCAGCGTGTGGAACTGCAGTAACCCGAAATGGGTCAGTGGCGGGTTCTGTCTCAGATGCAGGTGCATCCGGGGTGGTGTCCTGCCTCAGTGTTACCTTTCGCCTATGGAGGAAGGCGGTATGGCGGGCATGATGAGTTGGTGGAGACAGATCGGACTCAGTGGACTCCACTAGTATTGTCGCCGACATATCCAATATGTTCTGTGGTAAATGAGAATGGTTTTTGATGGAGGGGTAGATGTAGCATACCACTGGCGAAGGCAAGGAAGGTGCTACGGAAGTTTCGATTGTAGCAGGAGGCACAGCAGTAGCCGGACTGCGCTTCTTGAGGAAGTGGTAGCGTGTGGAGGGCTGCGCCTCTACTGTGGAAGATGGTGTTGTCTGTCTGGGTTCTGAAAGATGGCTAGATGATATGGTAGAGAGTGGGGGACCATGCCCAGATGGATCACCCTCAGCAGAATGCTGTCCGGATTGCACATGGGAAGGGGGAGGGCATGGAGGCATCTTTCCAACGTATGCCCATTGACCTGGAGGCCCCTGTTTCAGTATAAATAATTTACAAACTAGGGTCGGACCTGTATGCGACATTCTCTACTGATCTATGGGCTGTAGGTGATTCTACAGTGGTGGGTTTCAAAATGCGCGTTGACTATGTCATCAAAAATGCCTTCTGATACATTTCTAGTGGACCTATACGATATGACGCTGGTGTACTAGGGTCTCAACTCTGAACTCCAGGCCTCAGATTGCCGATAGGCTTCTGAATGATGCAACACATCAATAGGCAACACATGAGGCGAGGCCATGTGATCAGTAATGTCCGAAATTCGGATAAGTTGTCTGAACTGTCGGGTTCCATTGGGTTCCATTGGGTTCCATCTAGCTCCATTCGGAAACTGGTCTTCGGGCATGGGAGACTTCCCACGAGCAATGGAAAATACTGCGTGTCCATCCCCCCCTCCCTGTAGTCCGTTTCCACACATTCCCTTGCTTCCACTATGCCCCCACAGCGCAGGATATATGTGGACAAGCTTACTGCAGATGAAAAAGCACTGATGGGCACTGCTATCCACTTCGACCTTGCGCTCAGGTATAGGGAGAAGAATATCGAATCTGTGGATGACGATTGGTACAGGACGTGCATTGCTTCGGAATTGGTAAGTGCTAGTATCCCTTAATATATTGAACTGCACGCTAATTTGATGTTTTCACTATATAGGACGATGTAAACGAGATATTTGGGAAGTACTCAGACGGAATGATGGAACCACGTATGCACCCGATAATCACATATGTTGCTGAAGAATGGGATAGCGCTGCGGACAGTTCCAGGGTGCTGGATATCGCTGCACTCAAGCTCGAAGACGTCTCCAAGCTATGCGATGACGGTGCAGCGAATAATCCGTCGTGGAATAGCCAGCTTAATATGAAGACGCTTAATACACTCATTGGGCTTCTGAATCCCTCGGATCGGTGGTGGCTTCTGGCTCTACGATCGGATGCGGATGATGTTCCAGGTATGTTATACGTCTTCCTCTCACTCCCAGAATAGCTAATCCCATTTTCCAGACGCTCCCCACGTAACGCCACCTAAGGCAGGGTCCAAAGCATCTGGAAAGCGTCCCGCGCCACACCCTCCTGATACAGGTTCTGACAGTGGTGCAGAGCCCTCCGGTCCAGTTCCTGCATCTTCAGGATGCTACCACGGTCAATGAGGATGTTGAGATGCAAGAGGATGATGGGGGAGAAATGCCGTGCAAGCCGAAGAAGGCCACAAAGTGTGTCGCAGTCCAGTCCCCCACAGCAGCCCATTGTACTACCCGCCGCCGGCGCACAACTACTGGGGCAGGCAACGTCCCTTCTTCTCCAGAGCCTGAGCCCATGGAACTCGTTCCCGTCCACCCAGTCCCCATGGAACCAGTGTCCGGTGTCCCTCCGCACGCTGCTGTTGTTACGCCCTAGCAGGGGCGTGGGTTCTGAAGGTTTCTAATCACACAAGTATCAAGCGAAGACCTCTGTTGTCTTATTGCTATGAAATACAAGTGACAAAAGTGTGGCACAGGGTGCAGCACTACTCTGTAATATAGGACTCCTCGTCCGAAGTGTCTGACACTTCTCTACACTTGATCTTGCTAGTGCACAGAGTATAACAGGTGTGACGCGTTGATGTAGTTCAACTGCAAAGACTTCGAAGTGTCCTTGTTAGGGACTGAGGTAGGGGATGCACAAGAGGAGGAGAATGAGGCGAGGTCACACCAAAGTACGGAGGCAAGGTTGCTAGATTGCAAACGAAGCCAAGTCTGGCTTCCTACGGTCTATGGTACAGGTTTATATAGGACAGGGTTCCAAACAACATGAACACAAGTCCATACAATATCAAAGAGACTAAACGGAGTAAGCAGAAGTTCGGATCAAAGAAACAGCGCCACTAGTAGCAGTAGCTCCTTTGGTAACAAGGTATGGTACAGAAAGGGAAGGCAGGGTGGAGACATACTGTGGCTTAGGTCCGAAGCGTTGGATCATAACATGAGCCCCTCTCTAAGTCAACTCTCCCTAGAGTGCTTCGAAGTCCATCAGGTCATAGACATCGTTGTCTACATCGTTGGAGGGGGTGCTTTCGCGAGGGAGGGGGCAGCGATGTTGGCGAAGGAAGTTGAAGGGACCATGGGTCCCACACTTGCGACAATTTTCATACTTGGGGCACTTGATTTCTTCGTGGCTGTTGCTGGTAAAACACTTGCCACACCACCGAGTGCGTTCTTCTGGGGCTGGCCAGAGGCACTGATAGGGGAAGTGGTCAGTGCTAGAACACCTCCAGCAGAACTTCTGTTTTTGAGGGCAGGCGAAGGAGAGGTGGTCTTCAGACTGGCACCTGTAACAAAGTCGAATGGTGCCAGTCTCCTTCTTGTTGGCTCTGCGCTTGCGTCTCTTCTTCCTTTCTGCAGAGGGGCTAGGTCCTTCTGGTTCGTCGTGGAGTCGTGGCATGGAGTGGTATCGAGGTGGAGCAGGGGCAGGAATGGGGTGGACTTCAAAGGGGTGAGTTTCTTCTTCCGGAGGAGGGGGGTGTAGTGTGAGCCATCGGTCTGCAATCCGGACATAGGCCTTGTGTTCTTGCAGCCTTCTTCGGGTGCTGGTTAGCTGCATGTCCATGTTGAGGAGGTGCCTTTTGAGGGGCTCCATCGTCTTGTACAGGCCTTCAATCTCCTTTCGGAGGGCCTTCTGGTTTCGCAAGAGTCGGCGAGTCCTGGAGATTTCTGCTGTGAGGCGGTCGTCTTTTAGGTCTTCTAGGACTTCATCGACTTGTCTGGCTGTGGGGGAAGCTTCATCCAAGTTCTGCATCTGAGTTGGGGTGATGGGGGGAGCTGGGTTGTGGGGGTCGTCGTTTCTGGGAAGGAGGAAAAGGGGGAGGCCATAGTGAGGGAGGTTTTTGCCCATGGTGCCGATGACATCTTCTTTGTTTTCACTGATCTTGATCCATTTGGCATCCTTTCGGATGTACGAGGTTGGGTCAGCGTCGTCAGGGATGAGGAAGTGGACATAGCGGCTGCTCCAGGGGTCATTCAAGAAGAAGGGGTAGCCAGGGTCGTCGTCTTCTTCAGCAGCGATGTGCATTCTTTCATAGTTAATGGGGAGTGCGTCCATGATTGGGTCGTTGATTATTTCGCTGAGACGAGCCATGGTCACTCTAGGATCAGGGGGGGAGGTGGTAGGTCGGTGTATCTCGGGAGTAGGGGGAGCTGTGTGTCCAGGAGGGGGAACGCGAAGGGCTATTCCTCCTCCTTCTGTTTCTATGACGCTGGGCATGGTGGGATCGATGGGTTGTGGTTCCTGGATGAGTGAAGGCAAGGAAGGGGGTCGTGCTGGGAAGGGAGAATAGCCAGAGGAGGGTGTGACAGAGGGTGTTTCGTCAAAGGAGCCTCTTTCCATGGCACGAGCAACAAGACGTTCTACAGAGGAGGAGCGAGAGGGCATGGTGAGGAAGCTAGTGGGGAAGGTGGTTGCTGTTCGTACTGTTACTTCCTTTCGTTTTAACCATTGCTTTGCTCCTTCGCTTCTGGGGTTGCTTTCAAAGTGTTCCTGAATAAGTTCTGGGGCGTTGAGGTTCTTTTCTGGTTCCCAACTGTTGTGTGCATCGGAGTATCCCTTCCACTTGATTAGGAACTGTAACTGGTTCCTGTGGCGTCTTGTTTCTAGTATTCTCTCGACTTCCCACTCCTGTTCTCCATCTACTAGATCTGGGGGTGGTTCCGTAAAGTTCTTTCCATGTATGGAGGTTTCTTTGTATGGCATCAGGAGTGACGCATGGAATACTGGGTGGATCCGCCACTGATGGGGAAGTTTCAGGGCATATGTGGTGGCGGAGATCTTCTTTGTGACCCTGAAGGGTCCATATCTTTTTGGGGCTAACTTGAAACTAGGGTGCGTTGTTTTCAAGTTCCTGGCATCCAGCCACACACTACCTCCTTCTGTGTGTTGTTCGAAGCGAGAAGATCCTTTGTAGAGTGACTGTGCATGGGTAATTGCTGCTTGGGCGGTCCTTCTGGCTTCCTGGATTCGTTCCAATCTCTCTTGTGTTCCTGGTACTGTGGTCGTTCTTTCTGGTTGGTGTACTCTTGGGATGTATCCAAGGATTAATTCATAAGGTGCCTTTTTAGTGGTTGCGCTTGGCCAGGAGTTGTGGGTGTACTGTGCTAGTGGTAGTAGCTCCGTCCAATTGTCTTGTTGATGGTTTATGAACATTCGGAGGTACTGTTCTAACCACTGGTTTGTTCGCTCTGATTGTCCATCTGTTTGTGGGTGGTATGCTGTGCTGATGTTTTGTTCTATGTCAAGCACTCTGCACAGTTCTTTGATGAACTTCGCTGTGAATCTGGGGTCTCTGTCGGAGATGACCCTTCTTGGTAGTCCATAGTGTGGCAGGACAGTTTTGGCATAGAGTTTTGCCACTCCTTCTGCGTCTATTGTTTCGCTGCATGGGATAAAGAAGGCTGCTTTGGAACAGTCATGATCCGTGATGGTGAGAATTGTGTCATTGTCTTCTGATTGGGGTAGCTTTGTGATAAAGTCTAAAGCGATGGTTTCAAAAGGGAGTACTTCTGGGTTAGTCTTGATGGGGAATATCGGTGGTTTCGGGTTCCCAGGGAAGTTCTTGTTTGATTGGCATGTGGCACAGCCCTTTACATATGCGGATATGTCGTCTTTCATGTTTGGCCACCAATAGTCTTGTGACACTAACCACAAGGTCTTTGTTATTCCGGGGTGTCCAGCTGTTTTTGTATCGTGAAACAGGGAAATTACCCCCCTCTTTAGCGGTGTGTTGTCCACAACCACCAGTTTGTCACCTCTCCACCAGTGTTTGCCTTGTTTCACTAGGTGGAAGGGGGCGGCCCACTCGTCCAGAGTGTCTTGGTGGTCTAATTGGTGTGCCATGACCCGGTCATCTATCCTTATGGAGAGGGCGGAGTTTGCGAAGATGGTTGGGGTCAGGACCACTACATCAGTGTTATCTCCTGCTCCAGTGTCGTGGTCAGGGCGTCTTGACAGGGCATCAGCATGGTTTTGGGGTCCGGGTTTGTGGTGAAGTTTGATGTGATAGTCTGCAAGTCTGGGGATGTAGCGCGCCACTCTCCTATTGATTTGTCGAGGGTGGCGATAATACTCTAGGTTTTTGTGGTCTGTAAACACTGTGATTTCGTGGGGGGATCCTAAAAGAAGGTGTCTCCAGTGTTCCAGTCCTCTGATTACTGCCAGGAGTTCCCTGTCATGGATGTCATAGTTGCGCTCCGCTTCAGAAAATGATTTGGAGAAGTATCCCACAGCTTGTGGTTTGTTTCGGCTGTCTCTTTGTGTTAAGATTGCCCCTGTGGCGAAAGCGGAGGCATCTACTTCTAGTTCGAAAGGTTTGTCCATATCTGGTTGGCATAAGATGGGGTCTTTGCACACAAGCGTGATGAGAGCTTCTAAGGCTTCTGCTGCTTCCTTTGTCCATCTGAAGGGTCCTTCTGACGTCTTTATTGTGTCCGTGATGGGTCTTGCTAAGTGAGCGAAGTTGGGGATGAAGGGTCGCTGATAACTTAGTGTTCCCAACACGCTTCTTGCTTGTTTGACTGACTTGATGTCTCTTGGCCAGTCTTTTAGTCCTTCTACCTTCTTTGGGTCGATTTTGATTTGAGACCCATCGATGACAATGCCTAGGTAGTGGATCTTTCTTTGTTCGAACACACATTTCGACGCTTTAAGGAAATAAGATTCCTTTTCACAGATTTCCAAGAATTCGTGTACAATTTGTCTGTGGCGTTCTGTATCTTCTTCTGTGGCTATCAGGACATCGTCCATGTACACAAATAGCTCTCTTGGGTATTTGTCCATAAGTGGTCGAAGTATTCTGTTCATGGTTCTTGCAAAGGTAGCTGGTGCATTTGTGAGGCCGAAGGTCATGACTCGAGGGATGAACAGCCCCCTTGGTGTCTTGAAGGCTGCCTTCCACTGGTCTTCTTCTTTTATGCGGATATTATGGTACCCCCATCTGATATCGAACTTTGAGAACAGTGTTTTCCCATTTAAGTTGGTCAGGATGTCGGAGATGAGAGGTAGTGGGTAAGTGTCTTTTATTGTCCAGGTGTTTAGGGGTCTGTAGTCCAGGATAGGGCGCAACCCTCCGTCTGTTTTCTTTCTGAAGAAGAAGGAGGAAGCGTAGGGGGAGCTTCCTTCATAGATGTATTCTTTTGCTATGTTTTCATCGAGATATGCCTTCAACTCCTTGTCTTCTTCTGGAGTCAAGGGGTAGATTTTGCAGTTGATCTTGTTGGGTGCATCTGGTCGCAATGTGATGGGATGGTCTTCTTCTCTTTCTGGGGGAAAGCGCTGTGCTTCTTCGTCTGAGAATACTTTGTTGTGGCGCTGGTACTCTTCTGGGATTGCAGTTTCTTTTACTGGGTCAAAGGTTGTTTTGGTTGCTGCCGCTTTCGCTTCTTGGTGTCGCTTTCTTCGGAAGCGGTACCCTCCTGTCAGGATGGTGATGGCTTCTCCTTTCAGCTCTTGTTTCTTCCAGTCTATGTCTGGGTTTTCGTGTTCGAACCAGGGGTATCCAAAGATCATTCTGTCTTCCCCTAGGCTAGTTACGAAAAACTGGAAAGGAGTTTCTTCTTCTCCTCTTTTTATCCATAGCTGGCATGTTTCTGTCATGGTGCCATCTTTGTTTAGCGATCCATCTACATTCCGGACCAATCTGGGTGGTTTCAGAGGAGTGGTTCCTAGTCCAAGTTTTTGGATTAGGTTTCGGTCGATTAGGTTGTCTGTTGCACCGCTGTCTAGCAGCACATTTATGCGAGCTTCTTTGTAGTAAAGGCGAACGAGGACTTTGATTGTCATAGCACTATCGCGAACACTATACATTGAATTGGCCTCCCTGTCAGCTCTCACAGGTCGGCATCGCAAAAATCCTGATCTAAGGCATAGTAGCGTCTCTTTTCTTCCTCAGTCATGCCTTGGACGAGTGCATGGGCTTGTCGGACTTTATCTTCGGTTGTGGTAGCGGCCACTGATGAGGTGCTTGCTTCTGGGGTGTATGGGGGTGCAGTGTCCGCTTCTTGGGTGTCTGTGGCTCTGGCTTTGGTTTGGTTGGTGGTGTTTTGTCGTTGACAGTTCCTAGCCATGTGTCCTTGCTGTCTGCATTTGAAACAGCGTCCTTCTTTCATGAGGGCTTTCTTTTCTTCTTCGGTAAGCTTCTTAAAGGGGGTGGAGGTGGTGGCATCTACATCCATCGTATTTGGGTCTTGCTTTGGTCGTCCTTGGTGGACATTCTGGGTTGGTCCTGGGTTTCTATTCCCTGGTCTGGCTTTTAACAACTTCCAGCGTTGGTGTTCTGCTCTAGCAGCGGTTTGCCACTCGTCCATGGTGTTTGGGATGGTGGTTCGCATAAGGCAAGCACGATACAATCCTGTGGGTAGTCCTCTTTTGAAGAATTCCACCGTTCCAGGGGCATCTCTTGCCCATCCTGCTATTCCTGCAAGGTGTTCGAAGTCGAGGATGTAACTGTCCAATGCTCCGCCCTGCATCGTCAAACTGATGAGCTTCTGATAGGCTCTTTCTTTGTTTAGAGTGTCGGTCCAGTCTCTGTCGAAAGTGTCGAGAAAACCGTCCCAAAGGTCTTTGCTGTTTTTGGTGAGGGCTTTGGTGGGGTCTGCTAGTGCCGCTTCCATGTCATCTTCGGTTTGATTGACCCACAGCTGTACACCGGGTCCTTTGAACATTGTAAGGGCGAATAGTACCCGTGCATAAGGTTCTTTGATGAGTTCATTCTCGCTATTTAACTTGATGTATCGTAGTAGTTCTCTTTTGAACTGACCACTCCCTGTTCTATCTCCGGTGAACGGAGTAGGAGGTGCTCCTTTGAGTCCTCCTGAGTTCATTGTTGGTGTGCCTCCTGTTCCGGTGCTTGAGCCGGTACCTGTGCCAGTGCCTGTGGCGTTTATAGCTGACATGGTGGGTGTTGGCTGTGGTGTGATGGGGACCTGGGGTGGTTCGACTGGGGAGGGCAATCTGATTGGTGGTAGTGGGGCTGGGAATCCTTCTTCCGCTGGGGATGGTTCTATCCAGATAGGGATAGTGGGGCTGGCTTGTGACGAAGCTTGTGTGGGTACTGTGATATCTAGGCGGTGTTCTGGGGAGTGGGATAGTTCTGAGTGTGATTCCGCTTCGTCTGAGCTGGGTTCTTCTTCTGATGAGTCTTGTTGTAGTCCGAACGTTCCCCTAGTGTTTCTTGGTGCTGAGGATGATTGTTGTGTGGGCGTTTCTGGGTTCTGTTCGTCTTCTTCGTTCCACCAGCCTAATCCTTCAGCAAATCTGTGTGGTGTGATGTTTATGGCTCTGGTGTGGTATGTGTTCTGAAAGTATCGGAGGATGTACCAGTTGTTGTTGATGAATTCCACTGGTCTGAGTTCGCCTTTGATGAGGCACTTGTAACAAGGTGGTCTGCCTGATGTTGTGGCCCAACGAGCTCCTCTTCCTAGTTGACTGCTTTTAACGTGGTGTGGGAGGTCGTCTTGTGTTCTGGTTGTGACTGGGGTCCAATCGTTGTCTGATTCAAAGGTGACACTGATGCTAGCCACGATTGTGGTCTGTCTTGGGTGCTGATTTGTATAAGGGGATGGCTGAAGCGGCCTCTTGTGTCAGGGAGGATCCGTCGCCCGGCTATGCCGTCGTTTCTGGGTTCTGTGGAGTGTCTGGTTGTTGGCTGATGCGTCCTCTTGGATCGTCGCCCACTCTGCTGTGTGGCAGTAGTGTCTTGGGTGTGTTGGGAGTTGTAGACTTGGCTTATGTTACGCCCTAGCAGGGGCGTGGGTTCTGAAGGTTTCTAATCACACAAGTATCAAGCGAAGACCTCTGTTGTCTTATTGCTATGAAATACAAGTGACAAAAGTGTGGCACAGGGTGCAGCACTACTCTGTAATATAGGACTCCTCGTCCGAAGTGTCTGACACTTCTCTACACTTGATCTTGCTAGTGCACAGAGTATAACAGGTGTGACGCGTTGATGTAGTTCAACTGCAAAGACTTCGAAGTGTCCTTGTTAGGGACTGAGGTAGGGGATGCACAAGAGGAGGAGAATGAGGTGAGGTCACACCAAAGTACGGAGGCAAGGTTGCTAGATTGCAAACGAAGCCAAGTCTGGCTTCCTACGGTCTATGGTACAGGTTTATATAGGACAGGGTTCCAAACAACATGAACACAAGTCCATACAATATCAAAGAGACTAAACGGAGTAAGCAGAAGTTCGGATCAAAGAAACAGCGCCACTAGTAGCAGTAGCTCCTTTGGTAACAAGGTATGGTACAGAAAGGGAAGGCAGGGTGGAGACATACTGTGGCTTAGGTCTGAAGCGTCGGATCATAACAGCTGTTCCCATGCGCACAAAACCCGTTAATGTGACCATTGTGAGTTCTGATGAGGCTGAGGATCTGCAGGGATCTTGTCGATCTTGTCGACAATGTCTAAGTATCATTGACGATTCCGCCTCGGAACTGGAAACTGGGCCACCGGATCCAGTAAGTCCCTCATGGCTCTATTCCTGTTTCCGTACTCACAGTGTACTACAGCACGCATGTGGCCCTTGCAAGGCTGCAAACCATAAATGCATGATGAACAGCAAGATGGAACCTATACTCACAGTGGGACAAAGTACTGTGGTGAGATAGAGATAGCAACTGGTAAGCAGCAGAGGGGAAGTCTTGCAAGTGAAGCAGAAGTAAAGTCTGGCACACAGAGCAGTGAGGAACTGATAATACAATTGAAGGGGTAAGACATACCTGGCACACAGAGCAGTGAGGAACTGATGTGGACCAGGAGCGTACAAGCCTACTACTTATACTATACAGGGGAGTGACACTACTACTAGGGAAGTAACATAGAGTCACACAATACAAGAGACGTTGTTCTACATGTGGGACAAAGGAGTGTGTTAATGGAGAACAAGGAGCGCAAAACGAAGAGAGTCCAGACTAAGATGATATCATAGTGACATCACAATAAAGACAATGCTAGAAAGAGAACAAAGAAAGGAGTACAATGGAGAGTCCGGAGTAGTCCATATGATGTCATTGTACAGTGATGTCATAGGAGTCCTAGATTGTACAGATCAAACCAAATCTAATCTAAAGTGGTCCTAATTAATCTACAGCAGTCCATATCTGTAAGTCCGGTCCGTTAGAGCCGCTAAGTGCGCAAGGGTCACTTATCAACAATGCAAGCCACAACCCGCCGGGAGGAAGGGCACAGCATGCAGGTGGTGTACGAAGCGGAGGCACAAGTGTGTCCCCCGCCCTCAGTGGGTGGCGACAGGGAAGGAGGACAGGAAAGGGAAGAAAAAACAATCACTCGGTGCGTTCCCATTTGTCTGATATCATTGTATTATGCTAACGGACCCACAGACAAAGTCGTGCAGAGGTTGGACGACATGTGCAACACTCAAGAGGCCCACATTGCGGCCATGCGCGACTTCGTGCACAATACGGACGTCATCCTACGTGCCCTGTGTACCCAAGGACCAGGTAATGTTAATATGTCGACCCTACGCCTCCAGACGCCTGCTGTTCCGCTTTTCACGGAACCTGGACCTTCCACACCCAGCATGTCCTCTGTTGCCAGTGGGACCAGTGGCGCCCCCTCAACAGTTTCCAGCATGGGGCTTGGTCGTATGATGATCAGCGATGCGGGTGTCGCTGGCCCTTCTGAAGTCCCACCCGACCACCCACAGGCTCCAGGTACATCGTAACTCGCATTCACATTTCCCGGATGCGTATTCATATGTTCCACCTTCCTAGCATCTCGCCAGAGTCTCCAGAATCGCTCAAGTCGTGCGGGGACCTCTAGTGGAGCACAGTCGAGGGTCGGGTCGCGCCAATCGTCTCGCGGACGTACCTAGATGCTGGAATATCATATAATGCTTGTCTTATCTACTTTTGTCTTGTATTACCCCATCTATAGTATGTTATATATCTTCAAGGCTCTGATGCTCACATCTGTATGCATATTATGTTGCTTATACATGTCGCAGGTAATGTCCAGGACGTTTCCGAAGTGTTCCAAGCATGGGACATATGCAATATATATATGAGGATCACGAGCACGTCACGGGATACCGGTGCATGTATCCGGGAGTCACGGGTGTGTCACAGGACGTTTCCGGCATGGTTTCCGTCAAAGGTTTCCGGTATGCTCACAACAGTATCGTCCTGGAATTCATATGCATAATATATCACTTCTGTGTGTCGCGGGTGACATATGGGACGTTTCCGAAGCTTTCCAAGCATTGCACATATGGATTACGCATGTGGGGATCACGAGCACATCATGGAATACTGTCGCATGTCACAGGATGTTTCCGGCAAGGTTTCCAGGATCAATATGGGATAGTCCTGAAACAATCTGCCCATGCCCCATATTGGGTACATACACAGGAGTCACAGGTGCACTGTAAGAGGTTCCTATAGCCTTCCTAACATGCTCCATACACGCTCCATACAATGGATGCATACACAGATCATTGGCATATGCAGGTCATGGGCACATCACGAGCAAGATCATGGAACGTCTTGAAACATTCTGGAAATGCAGAACTTCTCTGTGTGGGGGTTCGGACTATTCAAGCAGTGACACACATTCTGTATCTGTTGCATGCAGGAAACATGTGAGTAGGCCATGGTCACATGTTTTGGAATATGGACTGGCATGTGTAGTATGATTGGAATGACAGACAGTGTCCTGGTTGGAGGGGTATGAGCTGCGTTGTCACATCTCTAATCATTATCTACCTAGACAGTAGGTTGTAGCATGGATTTGCTTAAGTACCACATGTATAGTATTATGTCCATCCACCCCCCTATTACCTCACCCCACATCTAACCTCGCATGTCTGACATCCAGAAGGCATCAAAAGAGAAGGATATTGATATGTCCATAAATGATGTCCATCTTACCTTTACCAGGACCTATACTGGGGTTTCCAATCCAGAAGATGATGCTTCATCTGGTCTGGAATCCTTTGATGAAGATGATATGTATGGATCGGACAATGGAGATGACATCACTTGCAATATTCCCGACACAGATGAAGAATCACAGGAACTTGAACATTCCTTGGATAGGGTATGTCCTCCACCCCACTCCTGACTTTCGGAGATCTCATGTGTTACCCAGCTCAATGAGCTCATTAATGCTTCCCAGAGTCTGTGTGTTGACCTTGAGAACATCTATATTCTGGCAGTGGAATTGTACAATATTTGGAACAGGGGAGATGTGTCTGAGCATGATTCCCAGCAGAGTTCAGATGCCTTGTCTGTCCTGCATAGGTCAGATATACTAGAGGTGGAGGCACATGGTATGGATATCGAAGCGGAAGTAGAAGGAGCCTCCACTGGCAGATTTAGTAAATAATGATATGCAGGATGCAATGGCCCACATCTGATAATCCAGTATGCATTGTTCGGATATTGTAGAACTCCGGATGGCCTAGAATACCATGGAACCGCTGATTTGTATGATCCCTGATGTACACTCTACAAGGGCACATCTGTAGAATATTCCACAACTCATTTTGTCACGGACGCTCTATTTTTGCCTTATTTTTCCATATTTTTATGGAATTATTCGGTGGAGATACGAGCCTCCAACGTTGTGTTCAACATCCAAGTCCTTATCATTAGATATGATAAGATGGTTAGTCACGTGATGCCAACATGTGCACCCACATGCACGTGACCCTGGGATAGTAACTTCCTTGTTAGGAGTTACCTCTTTATGTCACTTTCCTCATTAGTATAGTAGTTTCTCATTGGACGATAAGCAGGGAAGATTCTAGATAGTTCTAGACTACGTTGTCATAGGGTTGTGACTCATAGATAAGGACACGTCATCGTTCCGTCAGCGTTAATGACTGTGCATCAGTCAGCACAATAAGATAACGCTATTATTAGACACGACGCGTCAGCGTCTGACTCATTACTATTACACTCACCTTTAGTAACAAGGTTCTGTAGTAATTCGAACTCAGCCGCAGCATAGTATATAAACCCTCATGTAGCGTCCTGAGTGGAACCAACTTGTCCTCTTGGTTCTCCACTCAGGTGCGTATTCTCTTGTACTTCCCTTACCTCTCCAATGTTAACTTGTCCTCTTGGTTCTCCACTCAGCGTGCCACTGTGTGATCATCTTGCCTTTGACCTTGAATAAAGGTCTCACGTGTGCATACACTCCGCAGTGACTGTACGTTCGGCGCGTGACTTGTCTCTGTGCTAGGCTTGGGTGTGCTCCCAGTTCAGTTCGCTAACCTTCACCTTGGTCTAGTTGTAAGCGATAAGTCATACCGCTACATTAGGACAAGTTCTTCCTTCACACGCCCCTTCTTCTTACCGGCGTTTCCTACTTTCCTTTCTAGGTGGTTGACGACCACAAGTCCCTTGTGTCACACACCTCACTCTTTGCCTGTGGACCTTCGTACGCAGAATCTGCGCTATCTTGGTACAACTCTATTGTCCGTAAAATCGGCATAGATTGTGCTTGCCTATAAGCGTTCTATCTGGTCATCAGTAGAACGTTTGGGTACTGCTTGCAGAACTGGTCACCACGCCAGATAAGCTGCAAGTGGAAGAGAAGCCTGCCAGGCCTAGCCTGCGACAGCTGTACGCGAAGTAAACAGAAAAGTTTGAGAGCGCTTCGGCGTGAGAGGCAGCCAATAGGTCGAGGAGACTGCGGCAGACAGCCTTGTGTTCTTGCACAAACCCATTACCCCATTCCAGAGTGTTCCGTTATCGCCGCAGCCTCGCGCAGTGTGAAACTATCACTGTGTATTGGTCTTGCTTGATTGGACTCTCCAATCACCTTCGACTTAGCGTTTTGCGGTCGTCGTAACACGTCGTCACATATTACCACCTCCCCTTTCTTTCAAACTGCCTCGCATATTTGCGAACGTCTGTCAGCGTCTTCGACGTCTCTTCAGGAGAAGACAGGAAACAGCCCTTCCTGTCCCAGCGCCCCCATCACCCCCACGTTCATACTTCACTCCAAATTTAGCCTCTGCTTCGGCATCGCTACACGTTCAGGGAGCAGGTCAAACGTCCTCTGACCCTATCCCTTCACCTCGATTTGCATCCCCAACTCCGACAGTAGCTTCGGAGCACTCTTATCACTCGGCGCACTCCTCCTCCAACGAGACACTCGTTGACGACCCCCAAGCACCCCCTGTAGTTCATCAGCAAGAAGTCTTTGCTGGTGAAGAAGTCCATTACAGGTTCTCTTTAGAAGGCGAACCTCAGAACGACGCGGAAGCATACGTCCGCGCTATCTACTATGATAGAGATTTCCGTTTCGCCCTTCTAGAACTTCACGGAGCATTCGGCCTTGTTGCCGGCACCCCTTTCACCGTCCCTCAGCTGATCGCCTTCGCGGCAGCTCTAGTTCCCGAACTTCCTCCTCCCCCGTCCGTCCACTCTCACAATAGCTCCCAAAGGGAAACAGAGAGCAGCGCAAGCTCAAGCTCAGTACCCCACAGGAGTAACGTCCAAGTACAGAACAATCCTCTCTAAAGAAGAAAAAGAGTGGATCAAGAACTTCGACAACTGGGACGACTTCGACAAAGACGAACAGCTTCGCCTCATCGAAGACAGACGGGAGTCGATTAAAAAGTACGAGGAAAGAAAGAGACAAGACGAGTTAGATAAGATGTCAGCCGCCGCCGCCGCTCCACCTACCCCCACAGCTCCTGCTCCGCCCCCAACTCTCAACGACTGCTTGCGCCTAATAAGCGATTTAGGCCAAGTAGTCGGTATATTAACACAAAAAGTCACGGACTTGACCGCGCAGGTTTCAGCAACCGTGGCCAAGCCCAGCACCAAACACAAGGAAGTAGTGGCCCGTCCCAAAGCCTGGGATGGGAAAGGCAACTCTACAGATGCCCGTCACTTCCTTGCAGCCTTCCATAATTGGGCAGGCTCACAGCAGGACGCTATGAACACCTGGGACCCGGCCCAGGGCATGTACTTCCGGGCAGAAGACCGCTGGATTATGGCGGTTCTTAACCTTATGGAAGGGGAAGCCAAGTCATGGGCTCTCCCCTACCTCGAACAACTTCAGTCAAACAATATTCCGTTCGGTAGCTCTTGGGACGAATTCGTCAAAGAGTTTAACCGACGGTTCTCGCCCCTCGACACTACAGAAACAGCGAGGGAGCAGCTGAAGAAGACAAAACAGGGTCGCGGATCGGTTGCAGAGTACCGGTCCGTGTTCGAACAATACTCTGGACAGACTGGATGGTCAAAAGCAGACCTCCGCACCCGCTTCTACGACGGTCTTTCGGACCACGTAAAAGATGCCTTAGCCTTGACGGACAAGGCCCATGTCGATTTCGACGACCTCAAGCAAGTCTCACAATCGTTGGATCAACGACTGAGACAGAGGGACTCGGAAAAGAAGGGCGGTTCGTCCAGCCAGTCAATCTTGCCTGCAGGCAAGCCGTCCGATCCAGACGCGATGCAAGTCGACGCATCACGTCAGCAGGGATCCGGCACGAGCAAGCCCGCATCCGGCAGAAAGACAAGGCAGGATTACCAAAAACACATGCAAGGCAAGTGTTACGGGTGTGGTTCTAAGGACCACTCAAAGAAGGACGGAAATCACGAACGCGACGTGTGCCACCATTGTCAAAAGGTCGGACATAGGGCACCCGTCTGCATGCTCAAATTCATGGGGAAACCCGCCAAAGCGAAAGCTGCGGCCAGTAGCAAGGAGACCCCCTCTCAACCTTCTTCCAGTCAGTCGGCGGCTTCCACCGCCCAATCAAGCACTCCTGCACCGCCCAAAGCCAATACGTCCCAGGCAGACGTGGCAAAGTTATTGGCGGCGCTCACAGCCCAACAAGAGCAAATCAACGCTCTTAAGGCGGCTTTTTAGATCCAGGGGTAGTCATAGCTGCGGACTCCCCCTGTAAAACAGATACGGTTGACTCGGCCTCGTGTAGTTGTAAGATATGCCTACGATCTCGCCTCGTTTTGGACTCGGACCAATCTGTAATTCCTACGTACCACTTTGTTTCTGCCTGTCATGTTGATAGTAGTGATGTCTCAGCTTCCTGTTCTGATTCTACATCTACATCTGCCTCGGAGATGAACAATAGTATTAGTGTTCCGATTGCTCCACAAATTGTAGCAGCGCCGCAAGTGATGATTTCTGATGCAGCGCTTTCTTCATGTATTATTCCCGAAACAAAAGATAGCAGATCTCATTTTCATATTTCTGTTGAATTACAAGGACGTCATCGTACTGTAAAAGTAGCAGCCATGGTAGATTCCGGAGCCACTTCGTTGTTCCTGGATAAGAAGTACGCTGACTGCCACAAGATGTTACAAGTTCTGCTGGAGCATCCCATCACTCTTTATAATATCGATGGAACGCTCAATGAAGCCGGCAGTATCACCCATAAAGTAACACTCGTCCTCAAAGTTGGTCCTAGTGCAGAAAAGTTCGACTTCATGGTCACTTCACTAGGCCCAGAACGAGTCATATTGGGACTGCCCTGGCTAAGGCATCGGAACCCACACATAAACTGGCAGGAAGGCACAATGCGTCTCAACTCCAGCGCTGAAATAGCCGCACCGGAGATAGAGATAGAGGTGACGCGCATTATGGCGAACCGTATGGAACGCCGCCGTCTCCTTGCGGAGAAAGTGTTGGACACGGTCTCTGACGAAGTTTTCTGTTTGGCTGGTTTCACGTACTCTCAGCAGATTGCCGAGAAAGCGATAACCTCCAAACCTAAGAAAACTTTCGAAGAGATGGTCCCTGAACACTATCGTGACTTCGCAAAAGTCTTCTCTGAGGAAGAATCCCAGAGACTCCCTGAGCATCAGCCATGGGACCACGCCATAGACCTAGAACCAGATGCAGTTAAACACTGGAAGGTCAAAACGTACCCCATGTCACCCAGCGAGCAAGTGGAACTGGATAAATTCTTGGATGAACATATAGGGAAAGGATATTTAGTGCCATCTAAGTCACCCATGGCATCCCCCGTGTTCTTCATCAAGAAAAAAGACGGCAAGCTCCGTCTGGTCCAAGACTATCGGCGTCTTAACAAAATAACCATTAAGAACCGATATCCACTTCCACTCGCTGCCGATATTATCAATAGGCTTAAGGGAGCCCAATACTTCACAAAATTCGACGTTCGATGGGGATATCATAATATCCGTATCAAAGAAGGCGACGAATGGAAGGGTGCTATCGTCACCAATAGGGGTCTATACGAGCCTAAAGTCATGTACTTCGGCATGACTAATAGCCCCGCCACCTTCCAAGCCTTAATGAATGCCGTCTTTGCTGATCTTATCGCACAAGGAGAGGTAGCCGTATATATGGATGATATTCTCATCTATAGCAATAACCTTAAACACCATCGCAAGATAGTACGCGAGGTGTTAACACGATTAGAGCAATACGACCTCTATCTCAAGCCTGAGAAGTGCGATTTCGAGAAGCAAAAAATGGAGTATCTTGGGATGATTATCCGTCCCGGAGAAGTGCAGATGGACCCTGGCAAGGTCTCTGCAGTAAAGGAGTAGCCTACCCCGACTACGCTCAAAGAAGTTAGAGCATTCATCGGGTTCGCCAATTTCTATAGAAGGTTCATTAAGGACTTCGCGGCTATTGCCCGACCCCTTCATGACCTCACTAAGAAAGACACTCCTTGGATATGGCAGTCTGAACAGCAGAAAGCCTTTGACCTGTTGAAGGAACGTTTCGTACAAGAACCTATTCTTAAGGTTTACGATCCGAACCTTCCAACTAGAGTCGAGGTTGACGCTTCTGGATTTGCTACTGGCGGTATTTTAACTCAGAAATACCCGGACGGTCTCTGGCACCCCATTGCGTATCGCTCACAATCTATGAGCAAAGAAGAACGCAATTACGAGATTTACGACAGAGAAATGCTCGGCTTAATCCGCGCTTTAGAGGATTGGAGACATTTCCTCGAAGGTATCTCCTTTGAAGTGATCACCGACCATAAGAATATGGAATGGTGGGCAACCATGAAAGACTTAAATAGGCGCCAAGCTAGATGGGCCTTATTCTTAAGTCGGTTCGCCTTCAAAATCACTTATAAGAAGGGAGAATCCATGCAAGCCGATGCATTAAGTCGTTTCTCACGAGACCAAGTCCGAGACTCTGAAGATAACCGCCAGGTCCAGGTGTTAAAACCTGAGCACTTCCTCGCTGCCGCTAAAATGCACTTCGTCCCCGAAATAGACTCTCTAGGGAGTTGCATTAAGCTCGCATCTATCAGAGAAGCTGAAGTTATAGAGGGTCTTAAAAGCATTTCTAAGACCGCTCCTAAAGCTCTCACAGATGGCGTCTTAATGTGGGAAGAAGAAGACGGTTTCATTTACCACCGGGGTAAACTATATGTCCCGAACGATCGCACCCTTCGTAGGGACGTGGTAAAATCTTGCCACGATTCGGTCACTACAGGACACCCTGGAAAAAATGGAACTATAGAGCTAGTCAGTCGCTACTATTGGTGGCCACGCATGGCAGGCTTCATAGCCTCATATGTAGAAGGATGTGATCGATGCCAACGCTATCGCAAAGATCTACACCCTAAAGCAACCATTCAGCCGCAAGAAGTTCCTGAGGGACCATGGCAGATAGTTGGGATCGATCTAATCGGTCCACTGCCCATGTCACGTGGAAAAGATATGATCTTAAACGTTGTAGATCATTATACCAAACAGATTCATCTGTTCCCCGTGACTTCTCAGATTACGGCTGATGGGGTAGCATCCATCTACTTTGAGCAAGTCTTCCCCCTGCATGGGATCCCTCATAAAGTTATAAGCGATCGAGGACCCCAATTCGCAGCGCGAAGCATGCGTGCTCTTTATAAGCGACTGGGAATAGACGCAGGTCTAACTACAGCCTATCACCCTCAAGCTAATGGACAGGTTGAGTGCAAAAATCAAGAAGTTGAAATATATCTGCGCATGTTCATTAGCAAGAGACAGGATGATTGGGCAGACCTGCTTCCTACAGCGGAATTCGTAGTCAATAGTAGACTCAACTCAGCTACGGGTCATACACCCTTTGAGCTACTATATGGCTTCACGCCTGACTTCACTATTCCTGCTGGCAGACCCACGGGTATTCCACTGCTCGACAAGCGCCTTCAGCACTTAGTTTCCGCTCGCAAGGATGCAGAGGTGGCTCTACGCCTAAGTAAAAGGCGAATGCAGACAGACGTTGAACAAAGGACTAAACCATACTCCTTTAACGTCGGGGATAAAGTCTGGTTGCAAGCTAAGCAGATAAAGATACATCAGCAGTCGTCCAAACTGGGACCAAAGCAACTTGGCCCATTTGAAGTCACTAAAGTTATAAGTGACGTCGACTATAAGCTCGCACTACCCCCTGCATTACGGATCCATGATGTATTTCATGTAGACCGTCTCTCTCCTTATAAAGGAAACGAAGTCAACAGGCTCACGCCTCCACCACCCGATCCAGTAACAGTCGAGGGAGAAGAAGAGTATGAAGTCGACCACATAAGAGATTCTAAACTCTTCGGTCGTACTCTTAAATACCTCGTCTGTTGGAAAGGATACGGTGAGGGTGAGGACACTTGGGAACTGGCTAAGAATCTGGCACACGCCCCTGATGCGGTTAAGGAATTCCATTCCTCAAACCCGGGTGCGCCTAGAAAAATAGCGGCTCTTATTTACGCGTCCTTACCTTGGCAAGCTCATCATGTGGATACATTGGCCAACGCGGACGTCGACCCTTAAGGAGGGGGGTGATGTCACGGACGCTCTATTTTTGCCTTATTTTTCCATATTTTTATGGAATTATTCGGTGGAGATACGAGCCTCCAACGTTGTGTTCAAACGTCCAAGTCCTTATCATTAGATATGATAAGATGGTTAGTCACGTGATGCCAACATGTGCACCCACATGCACGTGACCCTGGGATAGTGACTTCCTTGTTAGGAGTTACCTCTTTAGGTCACTTTCCTCATTAGTATAGTAGTTTCTCATTGGACGATAAGCAGGGAAGATTCTAGATAGTTCTAGACTACGTTGTCATAGGGTTGTGACTCATAGATAAGGACACGTCATCGTTCCGTCAGCGTTAATGACTGTGCATCAGTCAGCACAATAAGATAACGCTATTATTAGACACGACGCGTCAGCGTCTGACTCATTACTATTACACTCACCTTTAGTAACAAGGTTCTGTAGTAATTCGAACTCAGCCGCAGCATAGTATATAAACCCTCATGTAGCGTCCTGAGTGGAACCAACTTGTCCTCTTGGTTCTCCACTCAGGTGCGTATTCTCTTGTACTTCCCTTACTGTAACGCCACTACAGGGGCGTTGAGTACGACCTGTACTAAGTCAGTCAATCGCTCGGTAGTCAAAGCTCGAAGGCTCGACTTCAGTAAGAATGATGCACAAGAGTCACAAGGACGTGCGTCACTTGGACTGTAGAGGGAGGCTAAGACTCGAAGGTCTAGCGAAACGAGGATCAAGGAGACTTTGCGTAGACAAGTGTAGTATTACACAAGAAGTCTAGTCTACCGTACAAGCTAGGTATGACTAGGGTTAAATAGAAATCGTACTGTATGGCCATCACAAACAGATGGCGCCATCGCCAAACCGAGGAAGAAAGGGATGAGCATAAAGGGAACAAAGCAGAGATATATCGAGAATAAAGGAGAATCACGCGGGGTTGCGCGTGAGAGGGAACAAGTCGGAAACTGGCACATGTCAAGCTTTATCAAAAGAGAACGTCGATAAGCAAGGCGTGTGATAGAAACCGGGTAATCGTAAAGTCCGCGTAGTCGTACAGGGCTCGTATAGCGTGGGAAGGAAATAATGGTAAAGAAAGGAACGAGTCCAAGAAAATCGTAACACTTACCTCTCCAATGTTAACTTGTCCTCTTGGTTCTCCACTCAGCGTGCCACTGTGTGATCATCTTGCCTTTGACCTTGAATAAAGGTCTCACGTGTGCATACACTCCGCAGTGACTGTACGTTCGGCGTGTGACTTGTCTCCGTGCTAGGCTTGGGTGTGCTCCCAGTTCAGTTCGCTAACCTTCACCTTGGTCTAGTTGTAAGCGATAAGTCATACCGCTACACATTTCTGCAGTATGCACAGGGTATTTAAGACATCATCCAAATCATACAAAGACACCCAACTTCATCATCTCTATACGTATTCCCTATCCACTGCTATACAGGAAATGCCTCGCACTCGTGATGTTATCATTCCTGAAACTGTTGAAGGCATCAAGGAGGTCATCATCAAGCACACCAAATCAAAGCATGGTACAATCCGGACAATGGAAAAGGTTGTTCCCATTGTCCGTCCACAGAAGGAGCAATCCGGACAGCCTTCACGGGCATGCCAGAAGGATGCACACCTGCAGATTCCATCAGCTAGTGTCAAAGGTTCTGGGGGGCCTCTCCACATCCCTGGAGACCCGCAGATGGACCCATACATGGAAAAGCAACAGTATGACTTCCACAATACAGAAGAGGATGGTCAGCTACAACCCGACTCAACAGCCACCCAACAGGCCACTGTATGTCTCACATTTATTCATATCATGTAGCTATCCTGATCAGATGTAGACTCCAATGAAACAGTGGGTGGAGCTCAGGGATAGATATCTCCATGTTCTCCTGGAGATGGAAGGTTGGGGAAGATCTGACAAGTGTTCCATGTGCAGCAAGAAACCTGAAATAAAGTGTCTGGATTGCTTTGGACCACTGTTGTTTTGCAAGGACTGCTGTCTTGAAGCTCACAGGAACTCCCCATTTCACAGACCACTACTATGGAATGCAACCCACTACACTCCAGTAACTTTGCACTCCCTCGGATTTGTATTGTGCATCGGGCATGGTGGTATGCCATGTCCACGAACAGTTGAGGTAGTTATGGACACACATATCTTGCAATGTCTTGTAGTGCTCATATTACCTTAGGGAATCAGAGCTGCACAAGCAGTCTCCACTAGTAGAAAGAGGAGTTCCGGGAAGAGACGTGCCCACTCAGCATCTCTTGCATCTGTTTCTGAGGGTCCTGATTCTCCGGATAATTCTGGCCAACTTCCTACACCTCGCGAGACTCCACAGCCAGAAGGCCCATCCACTAATCCGGATATCTCTGACAGACTCTTTGACTCCCTGGATATGTCTCCAGATTCTAATGACAGTGATTCCAGCAGAGTGCAGACAGTGGACTCTGGTAATCCACTGTTCACTGTTGTTGACAGAAGTGGAATCTTTGACATGGAGGTAGTATTCTGCATTTGCCCAGGAATGGACAATATTGGCGAGCAGCTTCTCCAATCTGGGCTATTTCCATCCACATTCCAGCAAATAGAAACATTATTCACATTCACAGTATTGGAGGACTTCATTCTGGATAACCTGGAATGCAAGACCACAGCCCAGCAGTATTATTCAAAGCTGCAAAGCATGACAAGCAAGATGTTTCCCAACAATGTGCAAGTATGTCTTCATCCATACATACACACACTCCCATCCACCCACACCCAGATCTAATAAATGTTTACAGAACCGTTACAAGCAACTTCTGAGAGCATCTCGCCAGTGGCGTGACCTCAAGGCCAGGATGGAAAGTGGGCTTGGACATCAGTCGGAAGGAGAGAGCTGTCCGGATGGAGCCATGGCAATATTCTGCCCTGCATGCCCACAGCCTGGAATCAATCTTCCTAAGGATTGGAAGACACTATATCCTCCGTATGTCATTTATGAACTGGCATCTCCACATACTCATACTCCCCATTGAAGTGACCAGCTTATCCGGACATTTATCATGGACGGAAACTTTTCTGCAGAACACATGCGCCATAGATCCGGGGATAAGGATGTTGCATTATCAGCAGGAATGGCATTCATGGCCAACCCTGATTCCTACAAGGCTCATCTCCAGTGTGGAAAAGAAATAGCCCAAGTATGTGATGTCTTCCTTACACAGATCCTTTTATCTAATGGCCTTATAGCCCAGCACATGTAATACCTACAGAGCCATTGAACAGGCAAATTCTAGTAGGACACACCTTGATGTCACAGGGATTGGTGCAACTGCCTGCTGCCATGGGTTCTTTGCTCCAACATCTGTGGTAGATTTCCAGAAAGGAGAGAGGTATGAATGTTCTCTTGGAATCCCTATATCCGGAAGTGATGTACCATTTCCGATAGGCAAATCAATATGGACTACAGCATATGCAAAGCACTCTCATACAATATGGAGGACATCCCTGTGGCTCTTGTCATGTATGACATCATGTGCCAATATAGAGTCCACTTCCAGGAGAGGGTCAAATGCAGTCCGGAACTCTCACTACCAAGCTCACTGACACTCCGGATGGGAATTGGACTGTTCCATATCCATGGGCACCAGGATTCTTGCTTGCCAAGGTTTTCTCCCAGCTACATTCCAGGAGCAAAGCAGGTTGATGGAGAAATAATCGAGACCTTGTGGGCACCCCTGAATAATATCTCTCGCAGCATCCGAGGGATGTCCTTGGACCATAGACAGGAGGTATTGGATTCCCACATCAATTACTCCAACTGGAAGAAGCTGGTTAGGATTGGTATGTATTATCCATCCAGACTATCTCATATGTTAATACAACACTGATGACACTTGTATGTGAAAGTCCCATCACTACTAAAGTGGTGGAAGCGACTGGACTCTGGCTTGGATGCCAGTGCAAAGGCATATAAGGCACTCAATCAACACTTCAAGCATAAATCTGAACAATGGCTGTAGGATGATGAGGGTGCTTAACAGGAGAGACAAAAAACCCCATCTTCCATGGATATCTATGACACTGTGAAGGAAAAGGGTGTGTGGTCTGAATCCGAAATTATCCACCCATAATTGATGAATGTCTCCAGCCCCATCCCGGGCTGCTATCCAGCAACAGCTTACTGAGGAAGAGAGCAGGGACCATTCCATCCAGGGTGAGACATCTTGGATTTCATGTGGCCTTAAGATACAGGAATTACAGTATGTCCACAAGGATCCTTCCTAATTCATTGAATAATGACCTACCCAGACTTGCAATCCGCTATCAGCTCTGGAGTCAGGGATCAAAGCTCACTATAGAAGATTCACAAGTCCTTGAGAATAAGCGCAATCGCATACAGAAGCTTATTGATATTTTTGAGCACCAGGCAGACACCTTCCTACACCATCATCAGGATACAGATGATGTTCCAGTATGGTCTATGGGGGACTATGCTGAATATGACAATGTGGATGACATAGATGGCTCCGGAAATCCTGGCCTTGGACCTTCTGGCCATTACCATGGCACCCCAACTTCTGATGGCTCAGGAATGGAAAGTTCCAATGTTGAGGACATTCCCCTCCTTCTTCCATCATCCCTTGGATGGGAGTGGTGTTCAAGCCACGGTATCAAGTCTCTTGCAATGAAGGAAGCTAAGCTACGCTATGCTCAGGCAAATGATTCCATCCACAGGATCCGCCTTGCTTTAGGGTTCAAGTCTGCACTCTTCTGAACACAAGTGTGGGATGCCCGTACACAAAAGACAAAGACCCGTGCATGGACTGCAGTTCATGGTGTTGATAGCACAGTCCATGAGCATGCCCGGAACTATTGCATGGCGCAGGATGCATACATCAAGGTCCAGGAAGAATCCAGAGACTTTCCGGAATTACCACCCCTCCACCCCACAGATCTTCGCATCAGCACAACTATCCTCGGAGCAGCACAGGTGGGACAATGCAATAAACAGCTCCCATGGATATGGAGCTTTGGGGTCTCTGAAAGGCATGATGGAACTTGGATGGATGAGTGTAGGCCAACATCCATTGCCATATGATGAATGCTTACAGATATTTCAGTTAACCGAGTTCATTGGCTTCGTGCAAAAGCTCAGTTTGAGAGGTGGAAGGAAGAACAACACAGTATTCATAATGAAGCCATATGGATTCCGGCTTACTTTCATTCCAAGGCGGAGCATTGGAAGACCAGGATGGATATGGCAGCACAGGTGCTGCTTCCTGGCCATGAAGCATATGCATCTTGCCAAGCACATGCATGGGAGGAACTATCTAGGAGTTCTGTAAAGGCACTAATCCCAATCACCTCTTCTCCATTAAAACATTTAGAGACTATGTAAAGGTGTATCCTAGTTCTGATCTATTCCCATAAACTGTAAATCAATGATATCACTCCACTTATTTCATGTATCACAATGGAAGGCAATCTCTACATTACAGGAATTACAAGGGAAGTGATGCTTCCATCATAGATAACTCATGGAAGTTGGTTATTATGTTATTTCTTGGATTCCGGAAAGCCACTGAAGGTGATTTTGGTAAGTTAAACGGAAAGCTAAGACTTCCACTCCTGGAAGTGACACAAGTTTTGATTCCTCCATTTCTGGAAATAATATGTGTTAGGATTTCTGTTCAGGAAACACATGTATTGATTTCCACATTTCGGGAAAATGACACAGGTGTTAAGGTTTCCGTTCGGAAAATGATAGGGTTTTGATTCCCCATTTCTGGAAATGATTTGGGTTTTGATTTCCTGTTTCCGGAAATGATACGGGTTTTGATTTCCCCATTTCCGGAAATGATACGGGTTTTGATTTCCCTGTTTCCGGAAATAATTTGGGTTTTGATTCTCCCAAAATGGGAGAATGACATGGGTCCATCTCAGGAAATAACACAGGTGTTACATCTTATGTTCTAAGAATGGGTTTTGGTACTCCCATTTCAGGAAATAACATGGGTCATGATTCCTCCATTTCAGGAAATAAATGAGTGTTTATTCATCTGTTTTGGGAAATGACCCGGAAATCTGATTCTTCCATTATAGAAGGAAACATTGCTACTTCCTTTAGCAATTCCTACATCAGAACCGACATCGGGTGGCCCATGAATTCCGGAAGAATTTTGTGTGTCGGCCGACGTCGGTTGGCCCATGAGTTATGAGGGGTTCTTCCCATCGGATGGCCCATGAGTTATGAAAGTTATGGCAGATCATTATGTGTCCCGTTGAGGCATCACATATATGCCAGCATCAGCAAACGTCCGCTTAAAGCCAAGTGTAGTGAGCACTCCATGGAATTGCAAGTTCCATGTGTGGGAGGCCTGTTTGAGACCATAGATCGCCTTAACCAGGCGACACACCTTCGTCTCAGAGCCAGTGACAGTGAAACCTTGTGGCTGCTCCATGTAAATCTCCTCATCAAGCACGCCATTGAGAAAAGCAGACTTGACATCCATTTGATGGATGTGCCAGTCCTCCAGCACGGCCAATGCCAGAAGTAAACATAGCGACTCAAATTGTGCGACGGGAGAGAAGGTTTCATCAAAATCAACACCAGGGATCTGCGTGAATCCCTTAGCCACCAAGCGAGCTCTGTAGCGGCCATCTGCTTTGAGCTTGAAGACCCATTTGGATTTTACTGCCTTACGGTTAGGCGGGAGATCCACTAACTCCCAAGTCCCATTCTTAGCTAGGGCGTCCATTTCATACTGACACACCTTAGTCCACTCATCTGCAGCTGCAGACCGCATGGCCTCTGCATAGGTTGCAGGGTCTCGGCCCACAAAGGCAGCAGCCAATAACTCTGCATACCCCAGACGCCTGCCACGCCATGCCGCATTGTCTGCATTGAAGTAATGCGGATTAGGCATAGGGACACGAGCAGTGCGTCTTGGTGCATTGTCCATCTCGTGCAACAGCTGACTACGCTGTGCACAATCCTTGAATCCCCCAGGCATTTCTGGTGAGGGAGGAGGGACATGGCGCATAATGCGCGTTGCACTAGGACGCGGCAGGGGTGAAGTGGGAGTGGCTTGCTCACACTTAGGTGTGGTGGGCAGAGCCGGCAGAGCAGGTGGTGGAGTGGTAGGGTGCGGTTGGACTTGTGGGGGGTCTAGGAGCTTTTCAACATCCTCCTCCTCACTACTACTGGAGTGTGCAGGGGAGGGGGCTCGCATTGGTGGTAATGCTGGCAGGTGAGGCACGGCAGTCACTGTTGTGCTAGGCACGACCGGTGGCGAAGGTGCGGGGTGTGTCTCAACACCCTGGAGGGACAGGAAGCTACTCTCATCGAATGTCACATCCTTGGACACTCGGATGGAGTGGGTTGAGCGGTCCCAGAGCTTATAGCCCTTAGATTCGGGCTCAAACCTGATAAGCGTGACCTCAATGGCCTTCACATCCAATTTGTGATGCTTATCAGCAGGTACATGCATGTACCCCTTGCATCCAAAGACGTGAAGATGTGAGACATCGGGCACTTTGCCAGAGTGCCAGAGCTCATAAGGAGTGTGCCACTTAAGCCCACGGACTGGAGAGCGGTTATAGATGTGCACAGCTGTGCACACTGCATGCTCCCAGAAGCCTTTAGACATGCCAGCTGTGTGGAGCATGGACATTGCCTTATCCATAATGGTGCGGTTAAACTGCTCAGCTTTCCTGTTAGACTGTGGTGAACCTGGCATTGTGAGGTGATGCTCTATCCCTTTCTGCTTAAGAATGTCCTGCGTGACACTCGACATGTATTCACCACCACGGTCAGAGTGCAGAGCGTGCAACTTATGGGCAGACTGGGTTTCACCCCAGGCCAAATACATTTGCAGCGACTTAGCAAACTGGTCCTTTGACTTAAGGAAGTGGACCACAGTGAACTTAGTGTGGTTGTCTATGAAGGTGGCAGTGTATGTTGAGCCTTGCAGGGACTGAGTCTGCATAGGACCGGTGAGGTCACTGTGCACGATCTCAAATTGACGAGTTGTCCTCTTGTTGGAGGACGCAGAAAAGGGTTGGCGAGTGGATTTACCCATCTTGCACCCACGGCAGACTGTGTGGGCCGTGGTAGAGCTATCTATGTCCATGCCAGTAGTGGCAGAGGGACCATGCGCCTTCAGTGCTGCAGAGGAGATGTGTCCCATGCATTGATGCCAGATATCAAGTGTGGCAGCACTTGATTTTGTGTGGGCATTGAGGCCGATGCTGGCTGCGTCCAACCAGTAAAGGTTGTCCTCAAGGTAGCCTTTGGCCACACACTTTTGGTTGATAGATATTTTAAATGAGCCACTATCAAAGGCAATCTCAGCACCCTTTTGTGCTAGGGCGCGCGTCGACAAGAAGTGCGTCTTCACCTGTGGTAGGTGCAACACATTGCTTAGGGTGATAGAGATACCCTGGCTCGTAGTAAAGACGACAGACCCAACACCCACTTGGTCTATTGTAGACTTATCCCCTAGGCATACAGTGCCTTTGGTCGGGGTATAGTCTTTGAAGTCAGACCGATGTGGTGTAATGTGGTGTGTAGCACCACTGTCCATCATCCAATGCACATGCGAGGCAGCATACAAGGCAACAGAAATTGATTCAGAGGCCCAATCTATCTTGGGCTCTACGACCTCTGTAATGGAGGCGGTGGTAGGTACTAAGATATGACTATTTGCAGCCTTGTTGCCTGCCTTCTCTTTCTCCTTTGCATCAGCCTCATCCTTCTTCTTCTTCCTACAATCAGGCTTGATGTGGCCCTTTTTGTTGCAATAGTGGCAAGTTAGACCAGAGTGGTCCTTCTTGCCCTTTTTGCCTGTCGACTTGATGGGGGCCACCTTGTTGAGAGAAGAGCCAGAGGGCCCAGCGCGGCGAGCTTCTTCCAACACTATGCGTGCAATTATTTCAGCATGCTTAAGTGCGGAGGGGGCCCCACTGGCAAGGATGGTAGAGGCCAACACCTCATAAGAGGGTGGCAGCGCATGTAGGAGAATGAGACAGTATTGGACATCAGAGACACCCATCTGTACGTTGGAAAGGGCAACCCTAAGCTCATTGAGCTTGGCCAGCTGAGCAGCCATGGGTGCAGAGTCGTCGAGGCAGGCTTGTGTTAGCTGGATCCACAAGTTAAAGATGGTGGTGCTGCCTGAAGCACCAGCATATACGTCTCTCAGTTTGTCCCACTTCACCTCGAAGGTGGCATAGACAATGTTGTCCACCACAAGGGAGTAGACATCTGGCTTTAGGTAGAGGCAGAGGTACGCTTTGGAGCGACGCTGGACTGAGTCCCACTCATCGGTGGTGATACCCGATGGGGGTGTGTCCAAGGTGAACACATCTTCAGCCTCATGTAGCGTGAGGATAGCCTCAATGGTCCCAGACCATTTGTTCCAGCCAGTGCCATCAAACTGAGTGAGATGGATGCCAGATGGTATGCCAAAGTTGGCACTGTGGGCCTGAGAGAGATGTGTGGAGGGTGTGGACCCAGAAGGAGGAGGGAGTGAGCCTCCTGCAGAGCCACCAGTGGGGCTGGGAGGAGCACCAGCACCGGCAGCAGGGGTAGATGAGGAACCAGACATTGGGATGATTTATCTATCACCGAGGAGCAGTCAGCGACAGTGCTTTATAGTTGCAAGACATAAAGATAGAGGGGGTACCACTCCTGTCTGTGATTCTGTAAGGCCAGAACGCTAACGCGTCCTGCCTCCTGATAGTATGCCAGTGATACAAGGGCTAGGCCCAGGTTGAGAGAGTCCCTTTGCCATACCATGAGCTAGCTGCCAGCCAGGATGTGTCTAGGACACAGCTCAAATGGTTTGTGTCAGGGGGAAGGTGAAGGGATTGCTTTCAGAGCCCAAGGCTGTCTACCTCAGCCTCCTCGGCCTGTTGGTTGCCTCATCGCCACCAGTGGCTTTACTGAATCCTTTCCCATTGCCGCTACAAGGCAGGTATCTGGTTGCAGAACACCACAATGGTGAACACCCCCCAGAGCCTGAACCAGGTTTTACACTCCCATGGTGAGGAGATCCTGCGCCCAGTGTGGAGCACCAGAGACAGCTGGCACTAAGCTCCACAATGCACAGCCCAGTGGGCCATGCACGCCTGGATATTTTGAAGTTAAGGGGCTACCAGACCCAGTCTCCTTGCACATAGCGCAGGGGCTAGGAAAACAGTAGGGGTGAAAGTAGGACTACTGGGCAGTACATACACAGGAGGTTCCTCAGCAGAGACAAGTGGCGCCCCACTGTCCTCTGCCTTGGGCAAGGCTGGTAAGGCCCCAGACAGACCTTAGCCTGGTGTGTCCTCCTAGGAAGACAGTGACCAGCCAAGTGGAGTGGCTAGGGCACCAGGGCCCATAACCTGATGAACAGACACATAAGGACTATACTCATAGTGAACTGATAGTACTGTGGTGAGATATAGAGGGTGACTGGAAGCAGCACAGGGGTGTCAAGCAGAGTGAAGCAAAGTGGAAGTCTGGCACACAAGCAGTGAGAACTGATGTTAATATTACAGAGGAGGGAACATACCTGGCACACAAGCTGTGAGAACTGATGTGGACCAGGAGCGTACATGGTACACTACTTATACTGTTTACAGATGTGATGCTACTACAAGGATGTAACATAGTGTCACAGAGTACAAGGGATGTTATTCTACATGTGGACAAAAGGAATGTACAGATGGAGAACAAGGAGCGCAAAAACAATAGGAGTCCAGACTGTAATGATATCATAATGACATCACAATAAAGATATAACTAAAGAAAGAACAAAGGCGTAGTACAATGACAAGTCCAGAGGAGTCCACATGATGTCATAGTACAGTGATATCATAGGTGACGCAATGATAAGTAATAGATTGTACAGATCAAACAGTATCTAATCTACAAGTCCTGTGTATCTAATCTAAAGCAGTCCATGCTGCAAGTCCGGTCCATACGAGCCACTAAGTGCGCAAGGGTCACTTATCAACATATATGATCTGTACAATCTTGGACTTCTTAGCTTATCTATGACATCATGTACAATGACATCATGTAGAACACTCTGGACATTTCATTGTACTTCATCCTCTGTTCTCTTTAGAGTGTTATCTTTATTGTGATGTCATTATGATATCATCTTTGTCTGGACTCTCTTTGTTCTAGTCACCTTGTTCCCTTTTGATACACTCCTTTTGTCCTGTATGTAGAACAATGCTCCTTGTATTCTGTGACTCTATGTTACCACCCTTGTACTAGTGTCACACCTCTGTATAGTATAAGTAGTAGTGCTTGTACACTCCTGGACCACATCAGTTCTCTCACTGCTGTGTGCCAGGTATGTTCCCTCCACTGTAAATACCATCATCAGTTCTCTCACTGCTGTGTGCCAGACACTTTGCTTTACCTGCAAGACATCTCTGTCAACTGCTTCCCTGTGCTTTCATATCTCACCACAGTACTCCTTGTTTCACTGTGAGTATGATTCTCTAGCTATGCTGTTCATCATGCCCCTGTTTGCAAAATACCTGGTCTCCATCCAGGTTCTTATTGGCATGTACATTGACTTGGCCAAATATCTTGAGAACGAAATCAACATGCTCAGAACTAGGGTGCAGGATGGAATCAACATCCAAGAGTTGCAGATCAAGCCACACAAGAAGAAGAACAAGCTTGTCAAGATGTGCACCAAGATTGACAATCTCAACAAGTTTGGTGACATCAAGAAGAGGTGGAACAAGTCCAAGGATCAAGTCATTGGGTTCATCTGCTGGGCTTCCACCATTGGTGCTGGTGTTGCTTCTCACCACTATACCCACAACCTATGCATCATCAAGCTGTACAAGGAGAAGTTTAAGCATATGATTGGCAACAATCTGAACCTTGGTGTGGTGCTACTCTATTTTTGTTTAATGCTGCTGATCTGAAATGTACATCCACTGGACAGAAAATACCCTTTTATTGTTAACAAAATTTAGGCATATCCTATAACAAAAGGTAATTTTTATCCATAATTCTTCATACATAAAATGTTGATAAGGGAACTAAACATTGTCATTGCAATTTCAAAGCACAATATGTAGACAATATAAATTTCCTTTCCTATAATATTGTTTGAATATCATAGAGGTTATACTCATGCATCTTGTTGAGACATTTCACATGGTATATATCTTGATAAAGTGTTTCTGGTAAACCCTGAACCTTGCCCAAACCCTCTAAACTGAACCACTGTTGCATTTTTATAAAGATATTACCATGTGAAATGTTTCAACAAGATACATAATGTAACCTCCATAATATTCTGACAATATTGTGAAAAAAAGTTTTATACTGTCTACATATTTTGCTTTGAAATTGCAATGACAATATTTAGTTACCTTATTAACATTTTATGTATGAAGAATTATGGATAAAAATTACCTTTTGTTATAGGATATGCCTAAATTTTGCCAATGATAAAAGGGTATTTTCCATCCAGTGATCTCTCTTCCAGGTCTGAAGTTGTTCCCTTGAAAGCTCAAAGCCTTGATATACAAACATATTAATGTCCCATCTAAGTTTAAGTACCGCAATGACAGCCTCCTCACTCTTAGAGGCATGCTTACTGCCAATCAGGTCAACAACCCCAACACCTTGAACCTCTAAGGCAATCATATTCATTGTGTTCTCAAGCATGGCTTCACTACCAACACCACCATTGGCACACTCACCAGGTTTATGTCTTTCATCCACAAGTACTTTATCACTGGCAATGTGGAGTTGCTTGAGGTGCCCATTCTTTCTTATGAGCATAACTCTGGCACTTTCTCCAAAGCATCAGCAAAAACAATAAAACTTTTGGGTGATTACTATCACTTATAGTCACCATAAGTGCCACAACGCCACTCTAGATTTCCAAATTGGTGAAAGTGCATATGATAGCTCCCCAAATCAGAAATCTGTCACCCAGCTAGGATAATTCTTCCAATGAATTTTAATTACCAGCTGATTACTTGGTGGCTTGTATGTGATTGTGTGTGTAGCTTTAGATTATATCTTCTATCGGCCTCCAAATGCATGTTGTATGCAATCAGAAGTATTTTAATGGGTTGCAAGCAATCATGAGATCTTCCATGACTTAGATGTGATTTTTATTGATTGTAAACTATGGCAATCACCTGTTACTGTATATTGTACTCACGATCTCACACTGGTTCTTTTGAGAGTTCATAACACAATCTGATTCATTCAGTAATTCTACAATCTCTACTACTGGCACAAGATCTGCAACCGGGGACAGGACATAATTTGGAACAGAATTGGAAAAACTACTAGCGACGACGCTGTGATAAGAAGGCCCATCAGTGGTTTATCCATCAGGTAATAAAAGACATTACCAATTTGGGTGGTTTGGGGCCTGTGAGTTTGAGTCACTTTACAGAGTGGGTTGTCCCTTCTCCATTATTGACTTCCAGGTCCAGGTCCCCACCCCTGGTCCTGGTGTCCCTTTGTTTACCAGTGTTTCATTTCCCAACAGTTTGCTTCCTCGGCGACCATGGCATGATAGGTGATGTCATATTGTTGTCATCGCTATCTTCATCGACCCTGCTACAAGTCTTGAGACTTGGTGTTGTTGCTCAGTGAACACCGGCAGTTTGTGACCTTGGACTCAAAGGCGATGGCAACGTGTCAGATGGGTCATTTCTGCCAGCGTCTGTAGTATCGGTCAAATTGGAGTCGTCCTTGTCCCATGGGCCTAATGTCATGGATATCACGGACTGAGGTGCGATGGGCTCGGATGCTTACTGGGCTCTTTGACTGATGTTTGTTTAGGCACTTCCTCTTGCACTTCCTTTTCAGCATGATGATCCTTGGACTGGTCCTTCACCTTCGCCAGGAACCCACTTGTTGCCCCTTTGGCAGATCCCACAGATCTCAGGCCATTCTCATTCCCAAAGAGTTCACTGTCAACTAAATTTAGTGTGGTCCACATCAGTGAGAATAACTTACATGTTCCACCACCAAATGGTTT
Source organism: Lactarius indigo (assembly GCA_025766275.1). Taxonomy (NCBI): domain Eukaryota; kingdom Fungi; phylum Basidiomycota; class Agaricomycetes; order Russulales; family Russulaceae; genus Lactarius; species Lactarius indigo. The sequence continues at coordinate 119,694 of JAFKAC010000077.1, forward strand.
CATTGGTCCATTTGTCACCTTGCTTAAAAATCTGGAATAACATATCCACAAAGTCTTGGTAGTCGAACTTCCCATCCTGGCCAGACCACACTGGCTGAGAGCTCAGTGTAAACTGGGCCTATCACTGCATCAGTAGTGTATCGAGGAAATCAATGGAGTCAACTTACCAGCATCACTACATACATGATAATTGGAACTGTCACTTTCTCAATTTTGCACAGTTTTGCCACAGAGTCTCGAGCAGGTCTGTCATTAGAGGAAGGCCATCAGGAAAAATGGGATCCTAAAATCTTTAAAAATCTTCAGAAATATTAGAAATATGTTGAGAAATGACCAATCTTTCCAATTTTCCAGAATTGTTAAGACTTTTAAGATAAAAACATTCCCTCTGATATATTTCATAAACTCTTACCAAATATTGGCACAAATGGACATATGTTCAGTCTGTTTTAGGTGAATTTGTCCAAATTTAAGTAATCCAGTTCAAGCAATTGTTTAGTCAACTGTCAAAACAATGATATATTTGTAACTGATAAGAACATGTGGCTACAATCTAATTAATATAGGAGTTGCCCACTGTGGTGAGGGGCATGGTGGGTCGGCGGTGGCAGAATTTTTGCATGCTGTTTTGGTGTGGTATGGTGGTGAGTTGGTGGGTGGTCGGGTCTTGCACGCTGTTTTGAGGTGGTGATCGGGTCTTGCATACTGTATTGGGGCGGTGTGGTAATTGGTTGGTGGTTGGGGTCTTGCATGCCATGTTGGGGCGGCGGTGGCGGTGGGGTCTTGCACTGAGTGTTGGCAATGTGTGACAGGTCGATGGTGGCAGAGTTTTGAAGTGGCGTGGCAACATCTTGCATGGCGTGTCATGGTGGCATAAGGTTGGGTTGGATGTGGCGGGGTCTTGTGTGCCAAGTTGAGGTGGCGTAGTGGGTTGGCAGTCTGTAACGCCACTACAGGGGCGTTAAGTACAACCTGTACTAAGTCAGTCAGTCGATCGGTAGTCCGAGCTCAGAGGCTCGACTTCAGTAGCGATGATGCACAAGAGTCACAAGGACGTATGTCACTTGGACTATAGAGGGAGGCTAAGACTCGAAGGTCTAGCAAAGACGGGATTCAGGAGACAAGGAACTTCGCATAGACGAGTGTAGTATTACACAAGAAGTCTAGTCTACCGTACAAGCTAGGTAGTACTGGGCTTAAATACGCGTGGTGTTGTACCATATAGACACGGGCGTAATGTTGTCCCTTATCAGGGAACAAAAGGTGGGATATAATGAGAACAAAGGAGAATCACGCGGGTCCGTGCGTGGGCGAGAAGTAATTGGAAACTAGCACATGTCGGGCTTTATCGAAAGATAACGACGATAAGCAGAGCGCGTGATAGGAACCGGGTAAACATAATGTCCACGTAGTCATACAGGGCTTGTAAGGTGAAGGTAAGGGTCGAATAGGAAAAGGAAAAAGCGAGTCCGAAGGAAAGAACAAGACCGTGAGCAGAAAATCGTAACAGAAAGGCGGGCATTCCGAAAGCACAGGTACATATTTATACATCTATTACACACATCCCACAGATCCTAAAGACATATGCATACAGCCCATTGCGTCGGACAAGTCACAGGATGTCCGCAGTGGGGTGACTCGCCCTGTAACTCGTAGTGCTGCAGAGCTCCCCACAAAGCCGTCTGCGTCCCCCGGGACATCCGCTCCCACTGGCACCATGCATCCGATGGGTGTCACCATCCCCACCACCACAAAGCCCCAAGACCTTGGCAAATTGGATGCCAGGACAGCTGCACTCAAGATTTGGCTTGCACAACTGTGGGAAACAGTCACCAAGCTTAGGGCTAATTTGAAAGACATAAATGACGAGCTTCACAAGGTAGTTCTTGAGATTGAACAGACTGCGGCCACCCTCGGGTGATCCGCACTATTGCATAGCCCATGTATCGTGTCATATGTAGCTGTCAATCAAATGGAACATATAGCAGATATAGTTGGTCGGATTTCTGCTTCTCCTGATGCCTGTACCATGTTATATGTAAATGTCAATTGAATGGGCTGTATGGCGGATATACATAGCCGGACGTCCGCTTCGCCCGATACCTGTACTACGACCATTATATCATCACATATGTCCACTCTGATATCAAATCCTCAAGTGCTCCTTTCTGCCCCATCTGTTGTCTCCACATGTCCATACATGTTTCACATATGTCTCATCTTCAGGTGCAGAGGTCCACTATTAGAACATTGCAATACCAAGTCATGCCATGGCTATTACATGTCGGGACATCCTCTTGCACAATATGATACCCCACATTGCTCAAACAGTTTCATTGTATTGGTGCTTGATGTCGGACCATTCCCGACCATCATCCGATTCTCTATTGTATCACAGGAACATATTTAATGACTGGCCATCACAATGAGATGTTCATATCCATCCACTTAAGCGTCACACCTAGTACATTTGTCCATCCTCTCAATCACCATACCTTGTCCATCTCTCCATCCTCATCTCATCCATTATGCAGAATGAATACCTCAATGATTCTGATCGTAGTGGAGATCCCTCAAGCTTACAGAGCTATGGGGAGCAATCTGTGAACACAGGATTCTCTATTACCCCTCGAGATGGAGACATTCTACTAGAATATCTTGATAAGTTCCAAGAGGCTGATACTCATGATTGCACTAGGATTGTTGAGAAGGCTATGGGAGAGCTGTATCATCTCCGCCCCACTAATACACCCTTTGACAAGAAGGATGCAAGAAAGGCATGTTTCGCTATGAATATCGGACCATCCTTCTCATTTCCCATCCCAGAAAATCCACAAGTGGTTTTATAACCACTATGTCCACCCCAAGCGTCAATACATCAAGTTTACTCGTAAATGGTCCACTAGGAACGCATTCTATCACCTGAACCGTGATGGGGTCTTAAGGCTTGCAAAGGAGACCTCTGGGACAGAACCAGGAAGTCCTGCATTCTTGGGGGCCCTTCAGGACACAACCACTGCTCTATGGAATGAACTGTCTATTGAGGATCAAGAGGAGTATCAAGAGTCTGCTAGGGAGTGGTCAGAGAAGACACCACCAAAGAACATTCAATCAAGGTATGCACATATCCAAATCACCTGTTGATTGATTCCTCATATACCTCCTATGTAGGATGGCATCCTCTCTGTGTGAGCGGATCATCCAGGACTTCCAAAGTCAGCTTTATAGGACATGCAGAATCCGCTCCATTGTCCTAACTGCATATGAGGGTGAAGACAACGACCTCAAGATAGGCTTGTAAGCAGTCAAATACATATCCCTTGGTCATGTCCACTGAGCGTCGGTTCATCCGATCTTAGCAATGATGTCAACAGTATATTGCAGGATGGAAAGGACTTTCGGAAGTTCTGTCCAGACTGGAAGAGTGCTGCCCTCTGGCAGCAATGGGCTCAATTTGGGATGCAGTGCTTTGCCAAAGGTATGTTATGCCCATCATCTTGTCTCAAGTGATTACATCTAATAAATGTATGCCTCAGATACTGTGAAGGAACGTCCGAAAAGGGACCTCTCAAAGACCATCACCACCCCAATCCCCCTTGCATTCAATGCAGATGGATTCCCAGAGCTCCCGAAAGTTGTTTCCCATGATGGATATAAAGCTAAGATCGTTCAAACATTGCTGAGGGACTATTGCACTGCACATATCCGTGAGTCATTCTTCAATTCATGTGCTGCAGTATGTCACATATGTGAATAAGGATATGTCACTGGAATCGAGAACCAGACCATTCCATGGGGTTCATTGTCAAGTGATCCATCTGCCTGGATAGATGAGGAATGTATTCCATATGATTTTGAGTGGAAGGACCCATCCAAGATCTAGATTGATGAGGTCTTTTGCCTTCTAGACCATTGGAGGGATAGGCAAGACCAAGGTATTGATCCCCTGATGTGGGTTCCAACATGCCCACTCTTCAATGATATGAAACAGCCTACAATACATAAGCAGAACATCCGACGTGCTTGACCCAAGCAATCAGATGGATCTGACAAAGAGTCCTTTGACCTTCACTATAATGAGGACTCTAATCCTCAGGGTGACAAGACTGATGACTCTTTGGATGAATCATCTGTCCATGATGAGCCATCTGACCATTCTGTTGATAAGTGACCCTTGCGCACTTAGCGGCTCGTACGGACCGGACTTGCAGCATGGACTGCTTTAGATTAGATTAAATGGACATGTAGATTACTTACTTCTGATCTGTACAATCTAGCGCTTATCATTGCATCATGTATGACATCACTGTACAAATGACATCGTGTAGACTACTCTGGACTCTTCATTGTACTCCGTCTCTTGTTCTCCTTTTAGCACTATGTTTATTATGATGTCACTATGATATCATTTGGTCTGGACTTTCCTTGTTCTTGTACGCCTTGTTCCCTTTACACACACACCTTTGTCCTGTTGTAGAACAATGCGTCCCTTGTATTCTGTGACACTCTGTTACTCACCTTGTAGTAGTGTCACCCTCCTGTATAGTATAAGTAGTAGGCTTGTACGCTCCTGGTCCACATCAGTTCCTCACTGCTCTGTGTGCCAGGTATGTCTTATCCTCTCAATTGTATGATCAGTTCCTCACTGCTCTGTGTGCCAGACAATCTCCTGCTTCACTTGCCTGACCCCCTGTTGCTGCCTTCCAGCCACTCTTGATATCTCACCACAGTCTACTTTGTCACTGTGAGTATCATCTTCATGTGTGCTGTTCATCAGGTTATGGGCCCTGGTGCCCTAGCCACTCCACTTGGCTGGTCACTGTCTTCCTAGGAGGACACACCAGGCTAAGGTCTGTCTGGGGCCTTACCAGCCTTGCCCAAGGCAGAGAGCAGTGGGGCGCCACTTGTCTCTGCTGAGGAACCTCCTGTACATGTACTGCCCAATAGTCCTACTTTCACCCCTACTGTTTTCCTAGCCCCTGTGCTATGCGCAAGGAGACTGGATCTGGTAGCCCCTTAACTTCAAAATATCCAGGCGTGCATGGCCCACTGGGCTGTGTATTGTGGAGCTTAGTGCCAGCTGTCTCTGGTGCTCCACACTGGGCGCAGGATCTCCTCACCATGGGAGTGTAAAACCTGGTTCAGGCTCTGGGGGGTGTTCACCATTGTGGTGTTCTGCAACCAGATACCTGCCTTGTAGCGGCAATGGGAAAGGATTCAGTAAAGCCACTGGTGGCGATGAGGCAACCAACAGGCCGAGGAGGCTGAGGTAGACAGCCTTGGGCTCTGAAAGCAATCCCTTCACCTTCCCCCTGACACAAACCATTTGAGCTGTGTCCTAGACACATCCTGGCTGGCAGCTAGCTCATGGTATGGCAAAGGGACTCTCTCAACCTGGGCCTAGCCCTTGTATCACTGGCATACTATCAGGAGGCAGGACGCATTAGCATTCTGGCCTTACAGAATCACAGACAGGAGTGGTACCCCCTCTATCTTTATGTCTTGCAACTATGAAGCACTGTCACTGACTGCTCCTCGGCGATAGATAAATCATCCCAATGTCTTCTCATGCACCATCTCCCACTGGCGCTGCTGCTGGTGCTACTGCTACTGCGGGAGGCTCCACGCTTCCTCCCACTGGGTCCACACCCTCTACACGTATCTCTGCCGCCTATGGCGCAACGTTCGGCATGCCCTCTGGCATTCGCCTTGAACAGTTCGACGGCACTCACTGGAATGAGTGGTCTGGGACAATTGAAGCCATCCTCACGCTGCACGAAGCAGAGGATGGGTTCACCCTCCACCATGGACCAGTTGATGTCTCTCAAGATGAATGGGACTCAGTACAACGTCGGGCGAAGGCATATCTCCGCCTTTACCTCAAACCTGATGTCTACTCCCTCGTTGCTGACAATGCTGCCTATCCCACCTTCAAAGCCAAGTGGGACAAGCTCAGAGACGTATACGCTGGTGCTTCGGGCAGCACCACCATCTTCAACCTGTGGATCCAGTTAACTCAAGCCCGCCTCAACGACTCCGCACCCATGGCCTCTCAGTTGGCCAAGCTCAATGAGCTAAGGGTTGCCCTTTCCAACACACAGATGGGTGTCACTGACACCCAATTCTGCCTCATTCTCCTCCACGCACTGCCACCCTCCTACGAGGTGTTGGCCTCTACCATCCTCACCAGTGGGGCCCCCTCCGCACTCAAGCACGCTGAAATAATTGCACGCATAGTGTTGGAAGAAGCTCGCCGTGCCAGACCCTCTGGCTCTTCCCTCAACAAGGTGGCCCCTGTCAAGTTGACAGGCAAGAAGGGCAAGAAGGACCACTCCGGTCTGACTTGCCACTACTGCAACAAAAAGGGCCATATCAAGCCTGACTGTAGGAGGAGGAAGAAGGATGAGGCTGACACAAAGGAGAAGGAGAAAGCAGGCAACAAGGCTGCCAACAGTCATGTCCTAGTACCTACCACCACCTCCATTATGGAGGTTGTAGAGCCCAAGATAGATTGGGCCTCTGAATTAATCGGTGTTGCCTTGTATGCTGCTTCATGTGTGCGTTGGATGATGGACAGTGGTGCTACACACCACATTACACCACATCGGTCTGACTTCAAGGACTACACCCCAACCAAAGGCACTGTACGCCTAGGGGATAAGTCCACTATAGACCAAGTTGGTGTCGGGTCTGTCGTCTTTACTACGAGCCAGGGTATCTCCATCACCCTCAGTAATGTGCTACACCTACCACAGGTGAAAACGCGCTTCTTGTCGACACGCACCCTAGCACAAAAGGGTGCTGAGATCGCCTTTGACAGTGGCTCATTTAAAATATCTATCAACCAAAAGTGTGTGGCCAAAGGCTACCTTGAGGACAACCTTTACTGGTTGGACGCAGCCAGCGTTGGCCTCAACGCCCACACAAAATCAAGTGCTGCCACACTTGATATCTGGCATCAACGCATGGGACACATCTCCTCTGCAGCACTGAAGGCGCATGGTCCCTCTGCCACTACTGGCATGGACATAGATAGCTCTACCACGGACCACACAGTCTGCCGTGGGTGCGAGATGGGTAAATCCACTCGCCAACCCTTTTCTGCGTCCTCCAACAAAAGGACAACTTGTCAATTTGAGATTGTGCACAGTGACCTAGCCGGTCCTATGCAGACTCAGTCCCTGCAAGGCTCAACATACACTGCCACCTTCATAGACAACCACACTAAGTTCACTGTGGTCCACTTCCTTAAGTCAAAGGACCAGTTTGCTAAGTCACTGCAAATGTATTTGGCCTGGGGTGAAACCCAGTCTGGCCATAAGTTGCGCACTCTGCACTCTGATCACGGTGGCAAATACATGTCGAGTGTCACACAGGACATTCTTAAGCAGAAAGGGATAGAGCATCACCTCACAATGCCGGGTTCACCACAGTCCAATGGAAAAGCCGAGCGGTTTAACCGCACCATTATGGATAAGGCAATGTCCATGCTCCACACAGCTGGCATGTCTAAAGGCTTCTGGGAGCATGTGGTGTGCGCAGCTGTGCACATCTATAACCGCTCTCCAGTCCGTGGGCTTAAGTGGCGCACTCCTTATGAGCTCTGGCACTCTGGCAAAGTGCCTGATGTCTCACATCTTCACATCTTCAGATGCAAGGGGTACATGCATGTACCCACTGATAAGCGTCGCAAATTGGATGCAAAGGCCATTGAGGTCACGCTTATCAGGTTTGAGCCCGAATCTAAGGGCTATAAGCTCTGGGACTGCTCAACCCACTCCGTCCGAGTGTCTAGGGATGTGACATTCGATGAGAGTAGCTTCCTGTCCCTCCAGGGTGTTGAGACACACCCCACACCTTCACCACCAGTCGTGCCTAGCACAACAGTGACTGCCATGCCTCACCCGCTGGCGTTACCACCAATGCGAGCCCCCTCCCCTGCACACTCAAGTAGTAGTGAGGAGGAGGATGTTGAAAAGCTCCTAGACCCTCCACAAGTCCAACCACACCCCACCACTCCACCACCTGCTCTGCCGGCTCCGCCCACCACACCTAAGCATGAGCAAACCACTCCCACTTCACCCCCGCCACGCCCTAGTGCAACGCGCATTATGCGCCATGTCCCTCCTCCCTCACCAGAAATGCCTGGGGGATTCGAGGATCGTGCACAGTGTAGTCAGCTGTTGTGCGAGATGGACAATGCACCAAGGTGCACTGCTCGTGTCCCTGTGCCCAATCCACGTTACTTCAATGCGGATAATACGGCATGGCGTGGCAGGCATCTGGGGTATGCGGAGTTATTGGCTGCTGCTTTTGTGGGCTGAGACCCTCCAACTTATGCAGAGGCCATGCGGTCTGCAGCTGCAGATGAGTGGACTAAGGTGTGTCAGTATGAAATGGACGCCCTAGCTAAGAATGGGACTTGGGAGTTAGTGGATCTCCCGCCTAATTGCAAGGCAGTAAAATCCAAATGGGTCTTTAAGCTCAAAGCGGATGGCCGCTACAGAGCTCACTTGGTGGCTAAGGGATTCACACAGATCCCTGGCGTAGATTTTGATGAAACCTTCTCTCCCGTTGCACGATTTGAGTTGCTACGTTTACTTCTGGCGTTGGCCGCGCTGGAGGACTGGCACATCCATCAGATGGATGTTAAGTCTGCTTTTCTCAATGGCGTGCTTGACGAGGAGATTTACATGGAGCAGCCACAAGGTTTCACTGTCACTGGCTCTGAGATGAAGGTGTGTCGCCTGGTTAAGGCGATCTATGGTCTCAAACAGGCCTCCTGCGCATGGAACTTGCAATTCCATGGAGTGCTCACTGCACTCGGCTTTAAGCGGACGTTTGCTGATGCTGGCATATATGTGATGCCTCAACAGGAGGGGTATGATCCACTCTTCATTATTGTCTACATTGACGACATCACTATACTGGGTCCCTTGCTGAGTGGTATCAAGCGTTTGAAGTCGGACTTGTCTGAACGCTATGAGATGACAGATCTTGGGGAGATAGAGTCTTATCTTGGTATGCGCATTGTGCGCGACCGCTCCCTTAGACGCATCGAAATAGATCAGTCTGGCTACATCAAGGATGTCCTTGAACGCTTTGGCATGTCTGATGCCACACCACACAACACACCCTTGCCTGCTGGTGCTGACGAGCACCTAGTTAAATATACATCGCAGGCAACTGCCTCAGATATTTCCCACTACCAGTCCTTGATTGGGAGTCTGCTTTATGTGCAGATTGGCACTAGGCCAGATATCTCTTTCGCTGTGTCACGTCTGGCGCAGTATGCAGCGAATCCTTCACCACAACATCTGCGACTTGCACAGTATGTCCTGTCCTACTTAGTGGGAACTATGGATATGCGCATTGTCTACGATGGTGCCAATGGCAATGGCCTTCACGGCTACACTGATTCCAGTCTGGCTGATCAGACTGATGACCGCCACTCCACCTCTGGTTATGTGTTCTTACTAGCTAACAGTGCAATAAGCTGGTCTTCGCGCAAGCAAAAGACTGTTGCCCAAAACACAACGGAAGCGGAATACATGGCCATGACCGACGCGGCTAACCAGGCTGCGTGGTATCAGAGCTTCCTCACGGAACTCGGGTACAAGGTCGACGACCCCATCCCATTACATGGTGACAATAAAGGTGCCATTGACTTGGCCTTGAACCCTGTCACTGGGAGACAGTCTAAGCACATTGCCATACGGCATCATGTCATTCAGGAGTACATCGAAAAGGGGACCATCACCCTCATTAGAACTCCTACTGTAGATATGGTTGCGGACGGCTTTACAAAGTCACTACCACGTATCCTGCTGCAGAAGCACAATGATGACATGGGACTCTTGTGTACTTAGATTGTAGATCACAGGGAGATGTTGATAAGTGACCCTTGCGCACTTAGCGGCTCGTACAGACCAGACTTGCAGCATGGACTGCTTTAGATTAGATGGACATGTAGATTACTTACTTCTGATCTGTACAATCTAGCGCTTATCATTGCGTCATGTATGACATCACTGTACAATGACATCGTGTAGACTACTCTGGACTCTTCATTGTACTCCGTCTCTTGTTCTCCTTTTAGCACTATGTTTATTATGATGTCACTATGATATCATTTGGTCTGGACTTTCCTTGTTCTTGTACGCCTTGTTCCCTTTACACACACTCCTTTGTCCTGTTGTAGAACAATGCGTCCCTTGTATTCTGTGACACTCTGTTACTCACCTTGTAGTAGTGTCACCCTCCTGTATAGTATAAGTAGTAGGCTTGTACGCTCCTGGTCCACATCAGTTCCTCACTGCTCTGTGTGCCAGGTATGTCTTATCCTCTCAATTGTATGATCAGTTCCTCACTGCTCTGTGTGCCAGACAATCTCCTGCTTCACTTGCCTGACCCCCTGTTGCTGCCTTCCAGCCACTCTTGATATCTCACCACAGTCTACTTTGTCACTGTGAGTATCATCTTCATGTGTGCTGTTCATCACATTCATGGGCTGCGGAATCTCCTCCACTTCATGGGTCTCAGGAAGAAACTGATCCTGGTGAGTATGGCTGCTATCATGGTGTTTTTCATTTATTCATGATATATGTTTAGGGAATGACAGAACACCTGACTCTCCAGGATATAAATCTTCAAATATCAATAGATCATCATCATCAGGTTTGTACCTCGTCCATATCCCATCACAGCTACCCAGATATACTAGCATCCCAACTTTCAGATATAGCAGGTCCATCAGATACACACCATGTGCAGGAAATGAAGGAACTCAATACTAGCCCACTTATAGAGAAAAGGAAACAATTTATCAAGGTGTCAGAGAAGATCAAGTGAGTACTTTCAATGCAATAGTTTCCCAGCCATTAATCCCACTTTTCTAATCATTCTCCAGGAATATGGACACTGGCAGGGGTGCAGCAAAAGTTCATCCTAGCTATCTAGCCAGGTAGTCTATATGTACATTTCCATACTGGAATATCTGCACATGCTTTCCACTTACTACTTAATATTCTCCTGTACTAATCTATCATTTGTTGACCAGTAGTATGTGCATATGAGCTTCGTGATATCCGCACTTCCACAACCATATTCAAGTCCTGTAAATACCTGCAATGTCTATAGAGATCTTACAGGGTTAAACCACCAATTGAAAGATTGGGGACCCATTTATATCTCTACACATCCAATTAGGAAGTCCTGTCGTATATCCTTATGAGGTCCCTATCCTGTATTCACCTTATTTACTCCCCTGTATTTCCTTTCACCGACACCCACTAGCCTGCATTTGTATGTATTCACAAGCAGGAACTCCGCTCTAGCTCACTGTGCCTTGACTCTGTCTGTTGTCTCTGACACTTATAAGCAGTCACCACATACTTGTGATCAAATATTCTATTCTGCTCATTTTATTGAATATAGATGACCTCTGGATACTCCACATAGACTAGTAGCCTCTATGACCTCAATGCATTTCCATTGTATTTATGAAGTCCGTTGGAGATCCCCAACTATTTCCGACCCACCTATCGTCAGTTACTGTCACGAACCCCCTACTACTTTTCCCTTCTTGTCCTTATCTGATCCATCTCCTTTCCTGACTGTTACCTTTCTTGAACCTATGCTTCCCCCTTATCTGATCATTCTAGCACCTTCTGTGCTATTCCTGTCCACCCTTCTTCTGCCTTGCTGGCATGACACCATCTTGCACGATGTTGACACTATCTTGCCAGCACATTACTCTATCTATAGCAACCAGTAGCACTATGCGCTCAGGCGCAATCCTGTACTATATAAGGAACCCTGTAGTGCGCCTTAGCTCCTTAGCTTTGGCTTAATCAACTATCTGCGTTGTATCTCCATTGACTCCTTGAGTGCCTCAGTCTCTTCAGCACTCAAGCCCTTGACCCAGAACCTCTGACCCATTGACCCTTATCCCCTTTGGGTCATCCCCCTCTCAGCCTCTGTGCAGGCTTCCCCTTGACTTCGCTCTCATCCTCCTCCTGTCTTACTGGTCAGCCCAGTGACACGTGACCTTTGGACTTAGGCCACCAAGCTCGTCCATTGCCACAGACTCAGTCACCTTAGCACAAGGGGCTGTTACAGAAGGACCTTCCCACCTCAGCGTAGGGGGATCGCCACAGACTCAGCTACCTCAGTGTAGGAGCTGTTACAGAGGACCTTAGGAGTTGTTGCACACAGTGCCAATCCGACTTGGCTGTCGACTGCCACGTGACAGGAAGCCATTACAGAAGACCGCGCCCCCGCAGAGGCGTGACAGTTACACTATCAATTATCAGAGATGTCATGATTGGTATATTCTTATTAGATAACATCTGAATAGACTACATAGTAGCCTGTATGATCTCTGTTCATTTATATTTTACTTATGATGACCCTCAGAGATAGTGTTGCGGGAACTTGCAGCTTTTCCCAGCTTCAGCCAAGAGCTGCAGCCAGCTTGTACATAGCCGGATGTAGCCGAGCACAGACTCGAATCCCCACTTGGATAGGTCTGTTCCAGCTCCACTCAGCAGCTCCACTCAGCTCCAATTCGGCTTGCCAGGTGGCTAAGCCACTATCCCTCTCAACTGACTGAGCAAAATCACAGAGCACCACATACTCAAGTCTCAGTTGTTTCAACTTGTTTGTGAATTATCTCTTTGTACAGTGTACACCGAGCCCTTCACAATGGTCACCCCCCCAAACTCCAACAAAGTGCCTGTCCCTTTTGTGACCCCAGTGCACATGCGCAGCTCGACGACTGGATATCTTAATGCAAGGTACCTCTCACGAGATCAAATCTTACGCGTCATGTCACAGGAAATGGCCCCGTTTTTTGTTGGCCCTATGCCTCCTCAAGAGTTTCTTTCCACTTTTCTTTCAGGTTCACAATCTTGGGCTTCAAGCTTCGAGGCTGGCATGTTTGACGCTCTAGCCAACTCTCGGTCCGAGACCTCGATGTACCGGGCATTTGTGAGTATTTGGACCTCCGACAGCACTTTAGGTACTGAAAATGAGCTCTTAGATCGATATTGTTCAACCACACCTCAAGACAATCTATATTCACGACACATCACGCTTGCCAGACAAGGCCCTCGCTGATCACTCAGTTTCCTTCTCACCTGACTGTACAGTTTACGACAAATCCAGCAAAAACTTCACTGACAACAATTCCGCTTCCAGTGACTTCTGCATCGAGTTTAAATTCAGAGCGGAGGAAGATGCCTTCTCGACCGATTTCACGGATGAAGGGCCAGCCGTTTCAAGTCCCACTTGAATCATGAGTCAAAAGCCCAAAGGGATCACAACAGCCGGTCAAATTACTACGTACACGGCTTTGCAACTAGACTGCCAGTACCGCACACATGTCTTCAGCGTCCTTGTGGTCAAGGATTACGCACGGCTCATTCAATGGGATCGAAGTGGCGCAATCGTCACTGCACCTATCTATTATCAACACGATCCTGCGCTATTGGAATTCTTCACTCTTTATGACCAAGCAGAGAGACCGGTGCAAGGACATGATATCAGCGTTCGCATTGCCAGACAAGCGGAGACACTGAAAGCTGCTTGTGCTAGCAACGAATTTCTCATTTCTCAGGAGCTTCTCGTCGTCACCGTCCCTCTTCAAGGACGCGAGTCTGAGTGGGGCGAGTACATCATCAAACCACCTGTTGCCCGATTTTATACGCCTCCTGGCCGCACGACTCGCACCTCAATCGCATACAACATCCATAGGGACCGCATCGTCTTCTTCAAAGATTCCTGGAGGGTTGCCTGCAATGGAATAAAGAGGGAGGGTGAGCTCTATGCGATTCTTAACCGTGCGTGCATACCCAATGTCCCTTGCTGCTCGGCCTCTGGTGATGTTGGCGAGGACATCTACCACTCTACACGTACTAGCCAATTTGCTAATGCACCCTGGGTGCTGACATCATCGAAACACAAATTCACCCCTCACCACCACCACCGATTAATCCTTGACAACATCAGTAAAAAGTTGGAAACCTTCCAATGCAGTAAGGACATGGTATGTGCCGTTCTCACAGCGTTGATCGGTGCGTATCCTGCCCTCTCTACTTTCCTTGACTGTCGACTGACTGCTTCCAGCTCATCGTGACGCCTACAATAAATGCAGGATCCTTCATCACGACATCAGCCCCAACAACATCCTATTGACGGAGTGCTCTAACTTCGAAGGTGGAATGCTCATCGACTGGGACCTTTGTAAAATGGTTGATCCGGATGACCTGTCTGCAGGAGGGGCTCGCCAATCCACTCATACGGTATGTTATTTCAACCCCCCCATCTGGCACTTTCTTAACGAGAAGATTGATTTGCAGGGTACGTGGCAGTTTATGGTGGTGGACCTCATTGGGAACCCCAAGATCAACCAGACTTTCATTCACGACATCGAGTCTGCATTTTTTGTTTTGCTATGGATGGCTACCCACTATGTCCAAGCCAAACTACAGACGGATCACCTGTCTGGTCTTGTCAACTCAGTCTTTCATCCACAGATCTTTGGAAGCTCTGGAGGACCAGGGAAAATTATGTTCATGCGTGGTGAAGAAGAACTTGATGGGCTCGTCTTTCGTGACAATGCCCCTCTCACTCAACTCCTGTGCACTTTGAAGGAGCTACTTGCTGTTCATCATAGGAAATGGCCAGAGGCGCCTCATCCTCACAGGCTCAATATAAACAACGTGATCCATCAAGCTCTTCATGAAGGTGCTCAGGGGATCACATTATCTTTGGAACTGTCCACTGCCGACGAGCTGTCGCAAGACAAAAAGGAGTTCCAAGCGTGACTCCAAGAGTACAATAACCGCATGTCAGCCCTCAGTGACCACAGGGTCATTATCACCATCATCACTAAAGCTATCAATAATGGAGATGCTCCTTGGCCAGCCGTTGAACCCGCCAAAAAGCAGGCGCTTGTTCTCCCCCATACTGAGAAGTTGGCCATACATTTAGGTTCCAAGAGATGCAGGGAAGCAGCAGTGGAGTGTGAAAGTGGGGACCTCGTGGAATGGCAGGCATCGCTGAAGCGAAACAAGTCACTTTGATAGCTCGCATTTTCACTGTCTGTCATCATACTGTCAATTTGTTTACTCTTACATCTTAGTGTCGGCTGTTTGAATTATTGTAATCGTTCGCCATGCAATGACTTGGAGACCTTCGGCAAGGTCCGCTTGACTGCACGCAAGTCTGTTTATGTCTGTTCATGTAATTACATATAGCGGGAGCAACTCAATGTTATTTTTTTTCCCACATCTGCATCAATGCCCCCTCAATGTGCTCCCAAGGCTCTGAAGGCCAAAGTCATCAATAATGTCCCCTCAGACACACAGGAGGGCTCGCCAACTCCTGCTGCCGTGCCCTCTCATCCTTTGACTGGTCAGGTTCAAGTTCGGCATACTCATTCCCATGTGCCAGTGAGTTTGATATCATTTGACATTGGGGTTATAGCTTGCGATCACGACTTAGTCTACCGCTACAAAGGCCAAAGTTGTCCCCACAGACCCACGAGACTCTTCAACTCCTGCTGCCCCAGTGACACACCAGGGTCGGTATGCTCGGACTCGTGTACCAGTGAGTTTGATACAATTCTAACATCAAGGATTTTTGCTTCGACGTCCACAAGCCTACTGCAATCAAGCCTGTTGCACATGACAGCGATGGTGAAGAATTCGAGCTTCCTGACATTGATAGCGACAGTCCCCAGGATGAGCCAGCTTCCAATCCCTCAAAAGGCTTTCTCACACCACAATCCAACACTCTTGCCACCTTAGACTCCGATGCTTGGCCTCCAGTCAGTGATATGGAGCTCTTTTTTGACAAGTTTTATAATGAGGATGGCAAGAAGATGAGACAGTGCAATGCATGTTTGTAAGTCATTGTCACAGACGCTCTATTTTTGCCTTATTTTTCCATATTTTTATGGATTTATTTGGTAGAGATACAAGCCTCTAACGTTGTGTTCAAACGTCCAAGTCCTTATCATTAGATATGATAAGATGGTTAGTCACATGATGCCAACATGTGCACCCACAAGCACGTGACCCTGGGATAGTAACTTCCTTATTGGATGTTACCCCTTTAGGTCACCTTCCTCATTAGTACAGCAGTTTCTCATTGGACGATAAGCAGGGAAGGTTCTAGATAGTTCTAGACTACGTTGTCATAGGGTTGTGACTCATAGATAAGGACACGTCATTATTTTGTCAGCGTTAATGACTGTGCATCAGTCAGCACAATAGATAACGCTATTATTAGACACGACGCGTCAGCGTCTGACTCATTACTATTACAATACCTTTAGTAACAAGGTTTCATAGTAATTCGAACTCAGCCGCAGCATAGTATATAAACCCTCATGTAGCGTCCTGAGTGGAACCAACTTGTCCTCTTGGTTCTCCACTCAGGTGCGTATCATCTCTTGTATTCCCTTACTCTTCACCAATGTTAACTTGTCCTCTTGGTTCTCCACTCAGCGTGCCACAGCGTGATCACCTGACCTTTGGACTTGTATAAAGTCCTCACGTGTGTCTACTCTCCGCTGTGCCTGTACATTCGGTGCGTGACTTGTCTCCGCGCTAGGCTTGGGTGTGATCCCAGTTCAGTTCGCCAACCTTCACCTTGGTCTAGTTGTACGCGATAAGTCATACTGCTACAGTCATCAAAATATTATTTGTGCTGTGATTCTGACGAGGCACCAGGAAGGAGGGTCTTAGTGAAGAAAAGGCACGTTGCTATGGTCCAAAGACAGGCAATAGTAACCTTCGGAAACACCTGGTTGCAAAGCACGATGCCTTGTACAGGGACGCTGCTAAGGCTCACAGATGGAAGCACAAGTCTTTAGATGCGCAAGATAAGCCTGCCGTGCAGGAAGGCTTGCCTGGGCATAGGCTTCCTGAGTACAGTTATGACGTGTTCATCCAATATCTTGTTCGCTTCATCGTCGTGGATGACCAGGTGAGCATCGCCCTACTTGACTTCTGTCTTATCTTATCTTCTTGAACCCAGTCACTTTGTGTAGTTGATTGCCCTAAATTTCGTGATATCTGCTGGCTTCTCCAACCCGAACTTGAACATGTCCCACATCGTGACATGATACGTGAACGAATCACCGTTGAATGGGGGAAAGCCTTCACAGAATTGCATGACGAATTCGCTGTAAGTCATCTCCTTGGTACTGGGAGCATTGACGATGTTGTATTGACCTGTAACTGCAAGGCATCATGTGGTCGGATAAGTTTCACCACAGATATCTGGTCAAGTGCATCCTTATCCCCATATCTCACTGTAACGTCACACTGGATTGCTCGGGACGCTAATAACAATCTCTCTCTGAAAGCCGCTCTAATTGGCTTTCACCGCCTCACGGGTGCACATACGGGTAAAAATATCGCTAGTGCCGTCTTGTCTCTCATGGATCACGCCAATATTACATCGAAGGTATGTAACCGTGTCTTGATACCAAGAACCTTACTGAAAACCATAGATCGGCCATTTCACTCTTGACAACGCCTCAAATAATGCGGCTGCTATGAAAGAGTTGCAGGAATTACTTGTCAATGAGCGTGACATCACATTCGATCATCTCAATAACTGTATCATGTGCTACCCCCATGTCATCAACATCTGCTCTGCCCACATCGTTGCCGCAAGTACTCGAGTCAGCAAGAAATACCTGGACAGCAATGGTTTGGATGGTGATGACGACAACGAATTTGACCCTATTTCCCCTTGTCATCGAACAGGGCCCGAACTCGACGAGGCGTTCATTGCATCACAGCCACCAGGGCGTCGGGCGTGGCTTAGGAGTCTGAAAAGTGATCCCATCAAACGCGTTGCGGATATTGTCCGCTACATACGCGCATCGGATGCCAGAAAGCAGACATTCGCGGGGATCGTCCGGCTCTGTACCAAGGATGACCCCGAGTTATGCGATGCTCCGCCACTCCAACTCATTCAGCACGTCAAGACTCGATGGGATTCGGTTTACCTCATGCTCCAACGTTTCCGTTTTCTTCAAAAGGTGAGCTTAGATGCTATGATGGTCCGTCAGTACTAATTCTAGATATTAAGGCCATAGATATGTATTTTGCCAATGAACTGCCCATTGAGTCTATGAGATTAAGTGCTATGGACTGGGAGCTCCTGGAGAGCATAGAAGGTGTTCTAGAGGTATATTCTCCGAATACATTTCGCATGTCATGTTAACCTGTTTACAATCATGAGGCCTCACACATGGTCCTGCAAACTATGTCATCTGAATCAACTCCTGTCTTGTGTGGTGCCATCACTAGTTTCGAACTTCTCATGACTAAGTGGGAACGACTGGGTGAGGAACACCAGGAACTACAATATTGGACACGGATCGGTTTGGCCTGGGCACGAAAGTATTACAAGCGGATGGACGACACCGATGCCTACGTCATTACCATGAGTGAGTCTCTGTTTTCTAGACTACACAGTTGCTGAGTCGTGCGATACAATTGGCTATATAGTTCTCAACCCTTCCATACGCTTCTCATGGATCCAGCACGAGTGGGATCCGGAATACATTAAGAGGTCAAAAAAGATCATGCACGACCTCGTAAATACTTGACCTATTCTCACATCTTGCATTGACTATTTGCCCTAGATGCACAAGTATCGTGAAAAAGACCCATCTATCGTGCAACCCGCACAAACCGAAGCTCGCCCCAAGCTTCCGTCATACATGAAGATGTCGACACACTTCCAACTCAAGGACCACCCCATTTACCCTGGACTCAATAGTTCAGACCTGACGGGAGGTGTTGAAGATGAATTCACAAAGTACACCTCGGGTCCGTTGACGTCAGACAAGACCAACATCCTGGTCTACTGGGAGGTAAGCCCCATGTCCTCAATCAGGTTAGCGGCATTATTACAACTCGTGCTACCGATACTAGGCCCACAAGTCAGAACTACCTACCCTGTTTGCTATCGCCATGGACTACCTTCCGATTCAGGCGTCTTCTGTCCCATGTGAGTGTGTCTTCTCATCAGCAGGGGAGACCGATACCAAGAAACAAAATCGGATCAGCATGGCCTTAATGGAGGCTCTACAAATGCTTAAGTTCCTGCTGAAGAAGCAGCGTCTAGACTTCATGGCCGGTTGGAAGACCCCAGAAGCTGCGATGCTGGGAGGGACCAGGACAGAGGAAGAGCCAGCAATTATGCTTGATTCTTTGTTGGGTGAGGACGTCGAAACAGCAAGGGATGAGCTACTTGGCGATGATATGAAGAACTACGATAATGAACTCTAGGTATTCGGTTTTGTTATATCAGACACCTCACATGTTCCCGATTCCCGATACTTCCATGTACTTCAATACACTCTGAAATCATCCGTTACACGCTCTCGTTGTTGGAAAAACTGTGGGAATGTCCCATCGGAGCTCTAACTAGTACACACCATTCCGTTCTCTCCCATTTTCACCCCCTCACACTCTCAGACTAGAATCCCTGTCTTTTTTGATTTATATTTCCAGGATATATTTGGTCAACCCAAATCTCCGTCCCCATGTCGGATTCAGATGAACACCTCGTGACATGTCTAGATAGGCAGCAGTCCAGCATAGTTCGCGTACGTGGAAGGTATAGAGTGGGGATGTTACTGGGCTCTGGCACCTCCGGTGAGCCATTCTGATTCAGGCCCTTCGATTTTTCTCAACCCTCTAGGGGATGTCTATCTGGGACGGGATATCAAAACTGGGCAGGACGTTGCCCTAAAACTTGAACCTATCCAAACACAAACTCCTAGGCTTTCTCATGAACATAGTGTCTACAAGGCCCTCTCTGGCGTGTCAGGAATCCCTACCATGCATTGGTATGGCAGAGAGGTCCCCTACCACATGATGGTACTCGATTGCCTCAACCTTACAGTAGAAGAGGCAATATCCAAGTGCCATGACATCAACTCGGTATTCTCGTATGCTGATCAAATGGTATTATCCACCCGTTTCACACTCCCAGACATTTATCTCATATACCTATTCTTTTACAGCTTTCATGTCTCAAATCATTACACGAACAAAGCTACATCCATCAAGACGTCAAACCCGCAAACTTCATGACAGGAATTGGCGAGCTGAGCCAGGTATTTCTGATCGACTTCGGCTTGGCCCAACTCTTTTGTGACCCCTCTACTCGTCGACACGTTCCACTGGTTTCTGGACTCAAGACCATAGGCACCATCACCTTTACCTCAATCAACAGCCATTCAGGATGGACGCAATCACGCTGTGATGATCTTGAATCACTTGTGTATAGTATAGTATACCTATGTCGTGGTCGCTTACCTTGGCAGGACATTGTCAAGGGATACTCCATTGAGAAGTACAGAGCATCCATTCTTGAGATGAAGATCGCCTCAAGGAAAACTCTTTGCCAAGGCCTACCTGCACCCTTTGTCGCTTTTAGACAGCATATTCAATCCCTCAGCTTTGATGAGAAGCCGCAGTACGACTACCTCCACTCTCTCCTTGTGCAATGCTTGGCTCACGGTTCCAACTGTGTTGTGTCAAACGCCGTTACCGTATCGCCTTCATTCGGCAAACTTACCCCCCCTGCTAACTGCCCCTCGCCATGCAGCGGCCGAATGTGAGTCAAACATAATTGTTGCTTGGCCATCGTTGACGGCGTGTTGTGCAGTTTATGTTCGTCTGGACGCCCAACAAATGTTCGGGTGATCACAAGGCCATCGTTGACGCGTTAATATGTGTTCTGGAATTGGATAGATATATACTTTACATGTTGTATCATTCCTCTGTACTTTCTGTATCCCATTGTGCTCAGAAATTTTGCGAATTGTGGGGCCGTAGTATATTTTTTGTGACTTAGCTGGCTCGAGCTGTTGGCTTGGAGAAAATTAGCCACAAAATTAGCCGGGGCTCGGCTCCGTTTGCAAGCCTGAAAAATGGGCTCGCATGGCTCAGACTCAGACTGGCTCGGGCTCTTCAAGCCCCGCAACACTACTCAGAGATCCCCAACTATCTCCGACCCACCTGTTGTCAATTAGACTATCAATTATAGCAGGTATCCCAATTGGTATATTATTATTAGATATTCTCCCTAATATGCATAGACTATCAATTGACAGTCACCTGTGATCAGACACTCCTTATGTATTCTGTTTCACTTGTATTCATTTGATGTGCTTGCACATATCTGAGTGGATGGTCTTATATGCCTGAGTCTTGCTCCTTTGATTGATTACACATCACCTTTGGATACTACAGATATAATAGCCACCTCTAAGCCTTTCTATTCTGTGTTCGAGTAACTCATCAATCCCCAACTATTCCTGACTATCTCTGACCCAGCCGACATTGGTTGGAGTATCAATTACAGCGGAATCTCCACCGTCAGCCAGCACCGGCTGAGTATGAACTATTAAAGAATCTCACCGTCAGTTGGGGGTATCAATTACATAAGCCACCGCTGATCATTATGTGGTCCAGTCGTCCTGTCGCTCGTTTACCCAGAAGCGCAGGTATTGTTCCAACCATTGATTCGTTCTCTCTGATTGTCTGTCGGTGCGTGGATGGTAAGCGGTGGATGTGTTTTGTTGAACCCCCAGAATTCTGCACGCTTCGCACGTAAACTTCGACGTAAACTGTGGGTCTTGGTCGCTGATGATTTTGTGCAGTAATCCAAATCGTTTGAACACGTGGTTTACATACAAGGCTGCGGTTTCTTCGGCCGTTATTTCTTCTTTGCATGGTATGAACACCGAGGCTTTACTACAGTCGTGATCAGTGACCGTGAGGACACTGTCATACCCTTTTGAGACTGGCAATTTGGTGATGAAATCTATTGCCACGGTTTGGAAAGGAAATGCATTGAGGGTGGGCGTGATTGGGTGTAAGGCCGCTCGTATGGGATGCATGTTGACTTTGTTCTGCTGACATTCAGCGCACCCTTGCACGTATTCATATACGTCCTTTCACAATCACGGCCACCAGTAGTGTCGTTCTATGATTTGTTGCGTCCTTGTGATCCCCGGATGTCCGTGAATCGGCAGGTCGTGATGGTCATGTATCAGCACCCTCTGCGTGGATGCAGGTCCTGTGATTACAAACCTGCCATCTTTGTACCATTCTCTGTTGATCTTCTTTAGCTGGTGGGGGTCTACCCATTGCTTGATGATCTTTTCGTCTTGTCGATGCCAGGGTTGTAGAAGGTTTGGATTGAGGGTAAAGGTTCGTGCCGTGTTGAGAGTCCTTACGAAGACTTCTGGCGGTAACACGACTACTTGTTCATTATCAGTGGTTCCTTGATCATAGTCAGGTCGCCTTGACAGCGTGTCTGCTCAGCTGTTATTCTTCCCCTTAATGTGGTGAATCTTGAAGTCGTATTCGGACAATTCAAGTACTTCCCTGGCGACACGCCTGCTAATCTTCTGTGGCGTCTTCCAGTATTGCAAGTTGAGATGGTTGGAAAAGATTTTGATCTTGTGGGGTGCCCCCGCCAGTAGTGGTCTCCAATTACGCAGAGCCTTGACAATGGCAAGTAACTCTAGGTCATAAATGTCGTAGTTCCTTTCCGCTTCGGAAAGGGTGGCAGAGTAGTAGCCTATAGGGTGCCATTTTCCGTCAGCCTTTTTCTGTAATAGTACGGCTCCCACCGCATATCCTGAAGCGTCAACTTCGAGTTCGAATGGGTCTTGGAGGACCGGATGTGCCAGCACTGGTTCTTCTGTTACCAGGCGCTTCAATGTGTTAAATGCCCTATCTTCTTCTTCTGTCCACTTCCATTCTTCATCTTTCCGTGTCAGTTTGTTGAGTGGTTTGGCGTGGGTCGCAAAGCCGCGAATGAAGAGTCTGTAAAAGTTACAAAAGCCTAGGAATGATCAAACGTCCTTGACCTTTGTTGGTGTCGGCCAGTCTTTGATGCCCTGGACTTTTACAGGGTCCATGTGAGTTACCCCCCTTTCAAGGATTACCCCCAGGTAATCCATTCGCGGCTGGTGGAAGAGACATTTCTCCAGTTTGAAGTACAGGTCGTGCTTCTCTGTGACACGTAAAATGTCCCTGACCGCCGCTTGATGTGCCTTCAAATCATGGTCGAAGTGAGTGGCAATGCCAATATCATCCATATAGACACGTATCGTAGTCCCCAACTGGTCATGCTTTGTGATGGTGTCCTGATAAATGTGGTTCATCGTCGCCTGGAACGTGGCGGGGGAGTTTGTGAGGCCAAAGAACATGACCATCGGCTCAAAGAGGCCAAATTTAGTTTTGAAGGCCGCTTTCTCCTGGTCACCGTTGCAGATGGATATATTGTTGTAGCCCCAGCAAATGTCTAGCTTGGTGTAAATGTGGGCGTTACTGAGGTCAAGGATGAGGTCTTAGATGAGCGGCAACGGATACTGATTGCGTATTGTGTGGGAGTTGATGACTTGGTAATCCTGTACCAGACGTAGTTTTCCGTCCTTCTTTTTAATGAAGAAGAATGATGAGGCATACGGAGAGATAGAGGGGCGTAGATAGCCCTGTTTTAGCTTTTCTTCAAGGAAGTCCTTCAGTTCCTCTTCTTCCTTCTGTGTCATGGGGTATATCTTGCAGTCAATTGCCGCCAGGGCAGATGGTTTGAAGTCGATGGCGTGATCCCAAGGCCTAGCTGGGGGAAATCGATGTGACGCTTGCTCATTAAATAGTTTGTTAAATGTGGCATATTCCACAAGAAGTACTGTCAGCACTTGTTGTTGTTTTGCTTGTATTGCTAACTCCGTCGAGGTAGTAGCTCTAGCAAAGGTTTCTTCCTCTAGTTCTTGTACAATGTCTTCTTTTTCGGTTGTGATTAAGGCCCTAGTAATGATTGTAGTAAGCAGCTCTTTGTTAGTGGCGAGTACCACCAATTGCATGTCAGGGTGTATAGTAGCAGCGGCCCAATTGATCGTCGGTTCAAATGCGCTGAGCCACAGATATCCCAGTACCATGTCTTCGCTTCCGAGGTTGGTGACCAAAAAGGTCATTTTCTTCACCTGTTGTCGTGTTTTCACTTCTAGGTTAACATAATGAGTGATTAACCCAGCTTTGTTTTCCATATTGTCTATATTCCATATCTTGCGAGGTATGTCTAATTGTTGCACCAGGATGCCTGCCCAGGCTGCCATGCTTGGTTGAATGAAGTTGTCGGTCGCCCCAGAGTCGACTAGGGTGTTGGTTTCAGTCATTTTGTAATTCGTATGAATGGTCACTGGGATTCGCAGAGATCGATGGCAAGTCGTTACTATTACAGAATTACATTTTAAAGCCCTCACCCAGACTGACGGGTTCAGGCATCCCGAAAACCCTCTTTTCCCCACAGATCTTGGAGGATGAGGTCCTTTACTTCGTCTGTGCTGTTGGCCACTTGCATGAGCCATTCCTTTGCTTGCTCTCCTGCTGTCTTGGTTGTGGCTGCATTGATTTGCAGCATTGGGGTGGCGCTGGGTGCCGGTGACATGTATCCTGGCAGCGATGGTTCGTATTGTGATACGGGCCCCTGTGGGTACCCAGTGGTTTCTGTCATTCTGCTGCTTGATGGGGCGTTCTGCCACAGTCTCTGTGTACGAGGGTGTGGGCAATTTCGTGAGAGGTGACCTGGAGCATTGCAGTTATAACAAAGTACGTCCCTTAGGTCCCTTCGGGATCCTCCTCATCCTCTTGCTCGAGTTCTGGGTCCTCCCCTAGGTGGAAAGGGTGGTTGCAGCCATGTGTACAGGGGCTTCCCATAGTCAATTTCTTCAGATCCTGCAAGTCGTACTCGCACGTGATCAGCGGATGTGTCCATTGCCCACGGATTGGTTTGTGGTAGATTTTGCAGGAGAGCCCATCCTGCGTTTCCAGTCTGCTTCTTCGGCTGTGTTGGCGTATTTTTGTATCCGTTGAGCCATGCTTTGAGGTGGATGTAGTTCTTCTGTTGTTTAAGGACGGTGCATTTCCAGTCATCGAATGTGACCGGGTCGTCGAACTGGAACGCATTCTTGAACAGCTCTTTGGGTAGCCCCGACGTGAAGAGATCGATCGTTTGGGGTTCATTGAGGTGGTAGTGAGCCTTCCGCACGAGCTGTTCGAAGTCATTTACGTACTTATCGATGTCCTCCCCCACCATTTTGTACCCTTTTTGTAGTATTGCCTGGGCCTGTTCTCGTTCAAGTGTGTTTTTGAACCGCTGACTGAAGCCATCTGCCACGGCTTCCCATAGTTCTCTTGTGTAGGGGTTGATCCCCCTTTGTATTTGTCGATTGAGCCAGTTCAGGAAGGACAGGACCCATTCACTGACTGCTCCCCCTTTGATGTAGGACAAGAATAGGAGGCATCTCCTATAGTCGTTTCACATGATAGGCACATCCAGGTTCATGCCCCAGTAGATGTGCCACTGTGTCAGGAACTGGTCTACTTTGAGTCTGTCTCCATCAAAAATAGAGGGTGGCTCGCCGGTTAATTTCTCCTTGTGATGTCCTCCTCCTCCAGCGTCTCCTCCACCTCCGCCTCCAGGTGGCCCCACAGGCGGTCCTCGTGGAGGTTCGGTCCTTCGTAGGTTGAAGGGGATTCCCCCTCCAGGTGGTGGCGGTGGGTCACCGTTGGGTCCCCCCGTACCGGGCAGTAGTTCTAGTGCAGGTCATCTTCCTGACGGAGGGTCTCCTCTGTCAGATCCTATTGCTCGGAATATGGCAGTGTCGTCCGCGGTCATTTGCACGCCCGTTTCTGGGTTGATGGGCATGAGTATCTCCCTCGCTTCTGCTCGTATTGCGCACAATTCTTCAAGCACGACTTCTTCCATTGCTTGCGTTATAGTGGCCATGATGGCTGGTGATCGTATGTGAATAGGTTCAGGCTCTGTGATATGGGCAGACTCAGCTCGTTCGATGAGGAGCTCCTGTATAGCTCCTCCGCTGCTTTCAGTTTGGTCTGGCTGTCGCCCCTCTTCTTCTTCTTCGTAACTTCATCCGGTTTCTTCTGATACTGCTTCTCCGGTTGTATGTTCCTGCAGTTGCCTGTCAATGGGGCCCCAATCCACTCTGCTGTTAAGTTCTCGTGCATCGATGTCACAGTGATACCTCAGTCCTGCTGGTCATATGACGTCCCAGTGGGAGTCTATGGGATTCCATGTAACTTCCGTCCAACACAAGTGGTTGAAGTTGAACTCAACTGGTCGGAACCTGGTAGGTCCATTAAACTCTACGAAATATCCTGTTTCCTCCTGCCTTTCTCTCCAACTAGCCGCTCCTAGGAAGCGTGTTGGGACGTTGCGATCTCCTCTTCTAGGGATTGCGTAGGGACAGAAACTCATCCACTGATCTCTTGTTGTTACAGCCACAATGGAATCTTGGTCTTAATGTAATGCCATCACAACATTAGCTCAACTTGAGCGCGATATGGTGGTAACAACTTAGCGAATAGCCACAACGGTACGAAGACCCATGCTCTTGCTTTAGTGAATGCACGAAGGCACACCGGCAAGTCTCGCTCCCTCCTGGTGGACTTAGACTTGAGACAAAGAAGAGAGATGAGAGGATGCGAGAGGGCAGATGAGAGAGAGAGAGAGAGAAAAACAAGTGATGATTCAAGAAGACCAAGATGGCGTATCTTGGTCTTCACAAGCAGTCTTAAATACAAGTCGAGCAGGCTTTCAAGCGCTGCTATAAGTCACAGTATAGTAGCGTCCAACATATCACGTAAGTAACTCGAACCCTAATACTACTACTGCTAGTATTAGTGGCGTCCATCCTCAGTCAGCTATCGTGTGCAATCTCCTATCATACTACTGTATCACCATTGTAAGGGCCTAAGGCCATGAGTCCGTGACTAATTTACCTTACAGCCATAGTCACAACCGGTACAGTAAGGGTCCGCAGCCAAGAATGTGACACTACATGAGGGTTTATATACACTGCTGCGACTGAGTTCGAATTACTATAGAACCTTGTTACTAAAGGTATGTGTAATAGTTAATGAGTCAGATGCTGACGCATTGTGTCTAATAATAGCATTATCTATTGTGCTGACTGATGCATAGTCATTAACGCTGACAGAACAATGATGTGTCCTTATCTATGAGTCACAACCCTATGACAACGTAGTCTAGAACTATCTAGAATGTTCCCTGCTTATTGTCCAATAAGAAACTACTATACTATTGTGGAAGGTGCCCTAAAGAGGTAGTATCCAATAAGGAAGTTACTATCTCAGGGTCACGTGCTTGTGGGTGCACATGTTGGCATCACGTGACTAACCATCTTATCATATCTAATGATAAGGACTTGGATGTTTGAGCGCAACGTTGGAGATTTATATCTCCACCAAATAATTCCATAAAAATACAGAAAAATAAGGCGAAAATAGAGCGTCCATGACACCACCCCCTTGCACTCTCAACTCATTAGATCAGCACTCATCAACCACATGTTTGAATCCTTCTTCAACCCCATTTATTATGTGCCTTGGTTTCAACACTTAGTAACAATTAAGATAGAGCAAAAAGATCAAAGTACAGTGATAGTATTGTAAATTTTACAACTGTTATCCTCTGAATTAAAATCAATTATAAGTGCATACAACCTATATGAAGAGTGTTAGTTCATAAAAGGTAATTCAATCCACAAAAGCGATTACCATTCACCAGCATAATTGTGACTGGTCATCAATAGATTTCTGAATTGGGGAGCTATCATATGCACTTTCACCAATTTATAATCCAGGTTCTGCTCACACCACTTACAGTGATTATAAGTGATTATAATCACCCAATATTTTTCATTGTTTTTGCTGATGGGGGACTTCCTTTTCTGGTAACCACCACCTACTCTGCCACTTCGCTAGGATGGAATGGACTCTCATCTTGCTCATGTCAGACACAAGGCCACCAGGGACTACTGTTATCAGATTCGAGGATTATAATTGACAACACGTCCCAACATTTATCTAGTCAATCACCAACCATGCGGCCGTTCTTGTGTTATGACCTTCTCTTGACAGGGCCCCTCAATAATTTACGAGTCCTCCACATTGCCCAAAACCTTCTCCGCTCGAAGACCTAATCCTAATGGGGGTTGTTATCACTCAACAAAAAAATACTTTCTCGACTTTTTCCGGGTCTGCCGCCGTGTCGTGTTTGCTGTAATCGATTGTGCCATGCCGTCCCGAAGCCCGTTCATGAGTCCGTTGCAGCTACCCACACAGATGCACACCGGAGATGATATCTTTTCCGTCCCACATTCCCGGTTTGGTTGCGCTACAATCACGGTCTGAACTCTGGTGCGAGCGAAGCTATGGCATCCACAAGAGCTGATATAATGGTGGGGGTTACTCTTATGACAGTACTAATATATTTGCGTGGCACAGTCTGCCGTGTGACCGCCATTCCTTGCACGCGCATCCGTTGATAACACAAGGGTCCGCTGATTTGGTCATGAATCGGTTTTGTGTCTAACAAGGGACCGATAATCCGGGCGCTTCACAACGGTAAGTAATGTTTCCCACGTCCTTGACGTTGACCAGAGAGGGTCGCGCTAAAAATAACTTGGAAGTGTGCCTATTTCCGCAGCTGGATAAGTACTGTAGCAAGAGTCGAGTCTTGTGTGGGTCTTGATTATTATAGGCTTGATTCGTAAGCATTTAGCTGACGTCTGTTGACCCTCACTCGACCCCGGGCTTTCATGTTCAAGTCATACTTCCATCCTGGATCGCGTGGACAAGGATTTATCGACGCAGCATCTGAAAGGGATTCGTTCTGTCGGCTGTGGACCACAGTTGAGCTGGCACAGAAGTTTGCCAACTTTCAACTAGTGGCACTCTTTTCTCCAGTCAGCGTGACTGTGGACCCACTCAGTACCTCATCCCCAGACCCCGGGTGGGTCTTCCGGAAACGAGCGAAAACGAGCCCAATTCTCTCAATGAAACTTTCCGATAGTATCACTAGCTCACACCACAAGCTTCAGCATCCCACATTCTGTGTCTGAGACTGACAACATTCTCCGCTTTTTCGGTCAATATGCTCTAGCTTCCCTCATGACCATGAGCTACGTGTTCTCATTCTTGCTTCGTACACCGGATCGGGATACCTCACATGCAGTCTATGCTTCTCTCCCTACAAACACTCACCCACCCTCACCACGAACTCGCTCGCCGTGCCATGTGCCATCGTAAACACGCGCCTCGCAATTTCCCTCGAGCAGCGTCGTGCGGCACTTCATGGGAAAACATTGGTCCTGACAACCCTTCGAGCTTGGGCGTTCCAAACTATAAAAGCCCATTAACATCCTCAACAATTTCGCTGTGATTCAGCTGCGATTCACTCCTGCCTCTTCAAATCCACCCTCTTCTCTCAACTCGAGCCATGTTCCCGACTGCCTCTCTCACCGCTTTCCTCTTGCTTGCCGTTAGCGTCGCGGCGAACCCCATCGTCGTTCGCAAAGCACCTGTCTCATTGACCTTCGCTCGACACCTCAACGTCACCGGTGCCCATGACCTCGTCCAAAAGGATCAGGCCCGTGCCAAAAACTTGGTTTCCATCAGCAAAGCAAAACAAAGCGGAACCCTAAGCCCCGGCGCAGTCGTCAGCGTCGGTGTGACTAACGTCGCCGTCGTTTACGAGGCCAGCGTCGGCGTTGGCAGCCCCCCCACCTCCTGTGAGTGACGCTGCTTCATATGCAGCTTACGTTCTGAGACCCGCTTTTAGACAATCTCCTCATTGACACGGGAAGCTCGAATACCTGGGTAGGAGCTGGAGCGCCCTATGTTCAGACTGGCACCAGTGTGCAGACAGGTGACAGTGTGGTAAGTATTGTATCTCGAACATGTTATCCAGCGTCAACTAATTACCATCTTCTAGTCTGTGACATATGGATCTGGGTCGTTCTCTGGTGGGTTTCTGCCCGTGAAAGTCATCGTTGCTATGTCCCTACACCCCCCTCCCTTTCTTAGGAACTGAGTTCTTGGACACCGTGACGATTGGCCCTGGGCTTGTTATTCCTGATCAGTCGATCGGCGTTGCTTCAACCTCCACTGGCTTCGATGGTTTCGACGGAATCCTCGGGTGAGTGTAAAGCTCATCGCTTTAAACCTGCGCTGACAATTCATACTGTAGGATCGGGCCTGTCGATTTGACGCTTGGTACCTTGTCCCCAGACTCAAATACGCCCATCCCCACGGTCACGGACAACCTCTTCAGCCAGGGATCAATCACATCTGACCTCGTCTCCGTGTCCTTTGAGCCCACGACCACGACATCTGTCAAGAATGGCGAGTTGACGTTCGGTGGTACCGACTCCACTAAGTTCACTGGAACTCTCACTTTCAGGTGAGCACGTGTGATCACTGAGCTCTAACTCTAAGGTCTGAATGCTTATGCGGTACTGGACAGCCCCGGTACGGGGACCTTCCCCGCCAGCGAATTCTGGGGTATCAACGAGTCCATCCGGTACGGTGCTTCTACCACCATCCTCTCGAGCACCGCTGGTATTGTCGACACTGGAACCACCCTCATCCTCATCGCCACCGGTAAGTACCCCACGTTTCTCTTAACAAGATCCCGTGTCACGAACCAACGACACTCACGCAGACGCATTCAACCGCTACAAATCCGCGACCGGTGGGGTCAATGACGCCAACACGGGCTTGCTCAGGATCACCTCGACCCAGTTTGCCAACCTGCAGTCGCTCTTCTTCACGACCGGCGGCAGGGCATTCGAGCTCACCGCGAACGCGCAGATCTGGCCACGCGCACTCAACACTTTCATCGGCGGCACTTCAGGCAGCATCTACCTGGTCGTCAACGACATCGGCTCCCCCACGGGATCGGGCCTCGACTTTATCAACGGCTACACTTTCCTCGAGCGGTTCTATTCCGTATTTGATACTACCAACAACCGCGTTGGCTTCGCCACCACCTCGTTCACCACAGCCACGACCAACTGAGGGGGGTAATTTGGGGAGACGGTCATTACGTCAGATCTGGACAGGGTCGCAAAAATGTAAATTTCTTATTGTTCTATTATGTAGCAGCCTGCTTCTACCTTCTAGGGTTTCTGTGGATACCTTGTGCCTTATGCTTGGTAGAAATTTAACCATCAGGTGTACATAGGTCCACTGTACATGAATTTATTGAAGTCATGCTACGTCAAATGCTGATGTTGAACAGGAAAAGTCGTCGCGTCCGCTAAACTTCGTGTGGATGCAAGGCGCATGAAAGTGCGACTAAATACACCGTCAGTAAAGATGATATTTCGGTCCATGTAGTGTGTTTCCCAGTGTTTATAATACTGTGCATGTAAATCGACCTCAAATTATCATCCTCACCAGTCTACACTCAGGGGGGTGGTGCAGTGTCATCATCTGGATACAACTAAAAAAAAATATGCCGTCAACACCCAATTATATGCGACGCCGATGGAGTTATGATGAATCCATACCTTCCCAGGGTTCATGATCCCTAGCGGATCTATCGCCCGCTTGATCGTCTTCATCAGGGCCACCGTGCCCGCACCGAGCTCCTCAACCATGAATTCCCTCTTCCCGATCCCGACACCATGCTCGCCAGTACCTTAATGAAGAAGAAAAAAATTCCGGGTCAGGCTGGCGGGCGCACGGCCTGAGTGACTTACAGGTCCCATCGAGCGCCAGCGCACGCTCGACCATGCGATGCACGAGCTCCCGCACGACCTTGAGCTCTTCGTCCGTCTTGAAGGTCATGAGGGCATGGAAGTTTCCTGGGTGTCCAATAGTACTGCATCAGCAGCCTCTCCTCGGTACGACGTGGCATCTTTGCACTACCCACCGTCTCCTGCGTGGCCTATGACAGAATAGAGTATGCCCGCGCGCTCCATGTCCTTCTGAGTCTCGTATACGAGCTGCGGGAGCTTGGAAATCGGAACGCTGCGATAAATGGGGGGCAGTGAGGGAAGTCCCCCAAGTTTTGAATTAGGTCAATTGCGCACCACACGTCCGTCGTCCATGCCTTTGCCCCCTCGCCCGCATATGCGAGGCCCGAGTAGAACCCGACTTTGCGGTCCGTCCACATCGCCTCGGCCTCCTCCTCGCTCTGTGCAGGCCAGAACTTGTCTCCGCCGTGCTTCTTCACGACGCGCTTCACGACGTCCACGGCCTCAGAGAGCGCCCCGGGAGTCGCGCCTTGCAGCTTGAAGAACAGGTGGTCGGCGATGTCGTACTTCCGCGCGGGGTTACCCGCGGCCACGGTAGCGCGTATGAACGCCGCGTCGACGAGCTCGATGCATTCTGTTAAATCGCGGTGGGATAAAAGAGGGGGCCAGAAATAAGTTACGGGAGGGAAGGCTCACGGATGCCGATTCCCGTGTTCAGGATCTCGATAACGGCTTCGCTCGCCTTGCGCATGTCGGGGAACCGCGCGGTCGCGACGGTCGTCGGGACGACCGGTGCAAGGCGGATGGTCACCTCCGTGATGATGCCGAGTGTGCCCTCCGCACCGATGAATAGCTTCGTGATGTCGAATCCGGCCGACGACTTGCGTGACCGGCGTCTCGTCTTAATCACTTCCCCAGACGGAAGGACGACCGTCTACAGAAATGTTCAGCACACGCATGGACAGGCACGAGGAATGCCGACCGCGTTTAGGAACCATTCGCCTTTCGCTGTACCATACCGCACCGCGTTGGCTACCGAGAAACGATTCAGTATAAGGTTAGAGGACTGGGTCGTGGGATAGCTGACTTCCAGAGCAGCCAGTGCTTAGCATGCCGCCAATAGTGGCAGTAGGACCCGGGTCAATCTGCGTATTTGCACAATGCGCTGAGGTGATCGAGAGAAGGACGTGTAACCATTCTTACGTACGGGAAAGAATAGTGGGATTCCTCTCTCTTTCAGGGTCTGATTGATTTCCATCCATCCTACTCCCGGTTGGCAAACAAGGTCCGAATCTTCCTCTGCGAAGACGGGAGGAAATCAGATGGCCGATGGATATGGATCGGAGATAGGAAACGTGCCATGGATGGCAATGATTTTGTTCATTTCTGACAGATCGACGCAGATGCCTCCGCCCTTCCACTAAAGAAGAAAAAAGAAGTCCGTCACGAACTGAGCGACGATGCAGCGTAACGGCAGCCTGAGGTACGTACGCCCGCGAAGTGTCCTTCTAAGCTCGTCCCACCGGCAT
Source organism: Lactarius indigo (assembly GCA_025766275.1). Classification (NCBI taxonomy): domain Eukaryota; kingdom Fungi; phylum Basidiomycota; class Agaricomycetes; order Russulales; family Russulaceae; genus Lactarius; species Lactarius indigo. The sequence continues at coordinate 152,865 of JAFKAC010000077.1, forward strand.
AAGGGACGATGGGCATGCGATACTTCCGCGCAACATTGACGATCTTCACCACATCTTCCGTCGAAGTTGGGTACACCACGACACTATGAGGGAGTCCTAATCACAACCAACGTCACGACCCCAGTACACCAAAACGCAAAAGCAGGGCGCACCGGGATGATGACAATTTGGCGAAAACCCATGCGCCACCAGCTCGTCCGGCGCTATCGTTACCGCCTCCCCCACAAACGACGCCCTGAGCTCCTCAATCGCACGCGCAAAGTCTTCGGGCGTGCCATAGACCGGCGGTAGGGACGCCGTGGCGTTGACTAACTCCACGCCGTCGTTGTTCGAACGCGCACCGATATAATATCCCCCGAGGCCTAGCAAAGCGCCAGCCAGAGCAAGCGCAAGCGGGGTGCGGGTCGAAGAAGTCGCAGGGTCCGGTGGAGGTGCTCCTTCGCCGCTGGCCGCCGTGCTAAGCGGGCGCAGGTAATGGGAATGTACTGGCCATAACCGGCCTCCGCTACTATAGGTAGATAGCCTCGGCACCTTCCAACCCCTCCGAGTCCATAGCAACGACATGCTGCGCTGGCGAAAATGTCACGAGAGCTTCGTCGAAGTTGAGTTTTGACACTGTGTCACATTAAACTTCGGCCACGTGTAGCATGGAGCCTGACATCGTCTCTGACCGCGATTCTGGGCATTTTCGGGAGCATTTGTCGTCATTTGTCGTCAAGCAATAGCCGAGAGTGCACGACCCGCAATTCCCGCGCCACACAGGCCGTTCTCGTCGATGTCCCAATGGATTGTCAGGAAAGTCTGTGTCCGTCGACAACTATCTTTACACTCTCTTCGTAACTTTTTTCGTGACCCGAATCACAAGGTAGCCAATCCTGATTTTAGCACAACAACAACACTCTTCTCTCCTTTGACGCGAACTATCACTGCGGGTCTCTCCCTTCAGCCCAGTCACGATGCGCCCTCAGGCTGGTTGGCACTCTCCGCATTTGTTGGCCTCCCATTAGCGTTGTGGGCATACAAGGTCCGTCCTGCGGTACAGTTGATGGGCCTCGAACCATGTTGAGCCCCAATACGTGCGTCATCCACAGTGCTTGATGCTGATTATATTTCAACGCAAAGTGATTTACATGGGTAGTCAGTAGCGCAAGCATTGCATTTGATGAACTAAGCCCCCTTGCAGGGTATGCTCCTCCCGGTTCGAGGACGGAGCTACTCGCGGACGTGTACCCCAAGTATACCCCCAATGGCATTCACATTGAGGAGCTCTCCATCCCCAGCTCCCGACCAAACAAAGTCCGCCTGTCGACGTTACTCTTACGCAGAGACGTGTCCGCTCCTCCTCCCCAGCACGTCATCGTCTATCTCCAAGGTACAGTACTCTCGTCGCGGATCATTCAGTCTTTTCACCTACACTTATAGGCAACGCCGGAAACCCGCTGCACCGCATCCCCATGTTTGCTACCCTACTCAATTCCATCCCATCCTTAGCCATCCTCGCGCCCGCACCGCGCTCCTACTGGACATCGACCGGAGCACGCCCCACGCAGGCAGGCCTCCTCGCCGACCACGCCGCCGCGCTCGCCTTTGCCGCCTCGCATTTCCCCACCAGCTGCCTGACGCTCTACGGCCACTCCCTCGGTGCATCCGCCGCGCTCTGCCTACTCGCCACCCGCGATGCGCCGGGCGGCGTGCATGGCCTGGTGCTGGAGAACGCGTTCACGAGTGTGCCGGACATGCTTCGCGCGCTCTACCCGCAGCGCTGGCTCCCGTACCGCTATCTCGGTCCGTTCGTGCGCGATCGGTGGGACGCGCGTGCGGCGGCACGTGATGTGCGTCGTCGCTGTGCTGCTCTTCTTGCACACCGCGCGATGGTGCTTGTGAGCGAGCGGGACGAGGTCGTCCCGCCTGCCATGGGCCAAGAGATCTTCGATGCGCTGAAGGCGCCGAGTGGAACAGATGCGGGGGTCGGGAGACTGGTGGTACTGGAACGGGCGCTGCATGAGGATGCTTGGCGCTATCGGGATTGGTCACGAGCCGTGAAGCAGTACTTGTGTGATCTAGAACGGAGGCATCAAGGTGATAACTAGAAGGTATGTTTCTTATGCGGTGCAATTAAAGTCTGTAAATATGTGATAATGAGGCATATTGAGCAGCTCAATTACGGTCATTTTATTGCGTTTGGGGGGAATAGTAAGGGCCAGATTACGACGACCCAGGATCTGACGTCGGGAAAGGTAGTGCAGGCCATGGGAAGACTGCGAAAGTTCCGACTGGCAATACTGCCGCACCACGACTTTTTTCGAATGATGCCACGAACATGCCTCAAGGCAGGCGGTTCCAAATTGTTATTCTCCTAGGGGGATGACTTAATATTTCTCTCACATTTCTGGTGAATTAGTAGGCATACAATTAGACAAGTACACGTCGTCATGCGTTGGCTCATTTATTCTCAAAAGTCCTCATCCGTGCCCTCTTCCTCCCAATCGACCGCTTCTAGCGCTTGCTCACCCTCAGCATGCAACTTATCCAACCCCGTAAGCGCCTCTAGGAAGCCCGTTTCATTGAACACCCTCAACATCATCGCGAAACCTTGCGTTTCGTACGCCTTCAGAACCTGCAGCAAAAACCCGCACATCAGCCTCGCCCTCACATCGAAACGCCAACGTACCGTCTCACTGCACCCAGTGCAGCGGTCGTAAGCAGCGCCCACTATTGACATACTACGGAACTGCGCAAGGAACCCGCGCAGTTGGTGCGGGACGAGCCCCAACACGCTACCGCCTTGATCGGTGTCCTGTTGGTGCTGTGGGTCCTGACCGGGGGGTGGTGCAGGTGCCAGAACGCTACGAATCGTTTCCCATGAGACCCAAATAAGAATGATCTAAAAAAAAGTGGCGAATCTCACCCCGACGGATGCTGAATAAGCGATACAAGAAGCTCTACGGCTGTCGCTGATGCGATTGGCGCCAACCCTGGGCGGGTCACTGTGCACATTTGATCTAGTGTGCGGTCGGTGAGGGACTGGGGGCAGGTTATCGCTGGGGGATCGGCGGCAGCGGTGAGGGACGTACGTCTGCTGGCGCTACGATGTCGTTGCAGTAGTAACAGCCAAGTCTCCTGGAGCCATCTGCTGGATTTCCACGCGCACCATGCCGCATAACGAGGTACGAGTCAAAGCCCAGCGCTGCGTTCAGCACAATCTGCAGCAGTAAAAGTCACGCAGTGGAGGAGCCATAGCGTGAAAACTTGCTTACTTTCCCCTTTGCCGCGCCGAGCACAGTTGGCAACCAACGGCTCTCGCGTGAATCCATCAAGAGAAATACAGCGTCGTGCGCATCAAACAGGTCCTCTAGAATTTCGACATCCCTCTTCGTCTGCTCCTCCGAACCGGGCGGGACCGGATGACCTGGCATTGGAATCGAGAGCGTCACACCCTCAGCATCCTAGAAGTCTCACGTTGGTACACGCGTACAGAAAAGGTAGGGTCGGTACGTACTACTCCGGGAAAGACCTTCTTCAGCCGCGCAGCGGCTGCCTCGGCTTTGGGTTTGCCGCCGTCAATGCAGTCGTCGAACTCGAACAGCGGTTGTCGCACAGGGTTCGAGAAGGAAACTCTGCCCGAGTCGACGAGCGTGATTTTGCGAATACCCCAGCCCTGGACGGACACCTACGTCAGAAAAAAGAAGAGGGACCCACGAGCGTCACGTGACGTACCATGAGCGTTCGCGCAACGTAGCACCCAAGAGTCCCCGCGCCGAGTAACAAGCACCGCGTCTGCGCGATCTTGTCCAAGTCGAGGGAAGGGAGGATCCGCCAACGCATCAGTTTGAGATTGAGGTCGACCGCCTGGTCCGCAAGCCTGTCGTCCCGCGCCGCTCAGGAGGCTTACCTCGGACACCAAGAAGGGGACGAAGGCAGACCTTTTGGGATCCATCATCGGGGCCAGGTCCGCCACCCGCGCACCTAGTTTTCCCTGCACGTTCTTTTCCCACCCAACTGCGCTCGGCTTGTCCGCACCGGCGGGCCCACCGCGCAGAACGCCAAAGCGACTCGACGCGGCGTCGCCGCGCCAGCATAGTACTCGGACGGTCTGTGTCGCCTCTGGATGCACTGCGCGGAGGTACGCAAGGAGGTTGCGCAGGGGCCAGCCTGGAGCGGCAGCTTGCGCTGAAGGGTCGAGAAAACCAATTGTTTGCTGTAGGCTGTTATCAGACTTGGGAGGTGATAGACAGGAGATGGGGGACACGCACCGACTGTTGGGGCACATCCGCGAAGAATGTGGAAAATTCGTTCACGGGGGCGGTCTCCACGGTGTTGTTCTGGGCGGGCCGCACGAGGAAGAATGGGGGTGGGGTCGGGGAGAGTCGCTCGGCAAGGGAGGAGAGCTGGTCTTGTGAAAGGTGCGCCTCCGGGCCAGTCCAATCATCGTCTATCTCCCACAAGGGCTGGGCGGCGAAGGCGGGAAAGGCGAACCAATAGTAGAACTTGTATTTCTTGAGGTCGGCGAATGTGATGAGTAGAAAGCGTGTTAGGGCAGCGACGTCGTGGTTCTGGATGATACTGTCCCAAATCTACGAAGAGATTAGCACGCATGGACTGAACACCAGATCCGTGTCAAAATGCTAGTGCGGCGACATTTAGGTCGTGCAGGGGTTCCCCCAAGGTCCTCGACAGGAGATACAGCGAAGCGCGATACGCACCTCGTCCGATAGTTTGTTGAACAGGGCCCTCTTGTCGGCGTTCTTGAATTCCTCTATTGTGTTATAGTTCTTCAAGACGCCTCGAGCCGGAATCGAGTGCGGAGGCGGGCTGCCACGATGTGTATGTTGTCACTGAGTAGATAACGATGAGCTTACCTGTAGTCCTCCGAAAGTGATTCTCCACCCACGCTGATATTACACCCCAGCGGGACATCTTGGCCTGTGTTTCTGTCTTTGATGGTGCGCCCGGCCGAGTACGTTGCTGTGAGTGGGACTGAGTCGTCGGATAGACGAAGGACCTCGAGCTTCACCCGACTCAATTCGTGCCAAAATGTAGGCTGAACCAGTGACGAGAACTGGGCGAATTGAACGACGGTCATGGTAATGTCGACTGAGCTTATCGGATTACTTGGACGAGTGGCCTGTTTTGGTCAGATCGCCTCACATGTCTCTCTCTCACCCGACACCGGTCGGCATCACACATAGACAGCACATTGCTCGTATCGTATCCAGTCTTCGCCAAGTGCGGCCCCGTGTCCCCTTTTACCGTTTAGCGGCGCACAGAGTACCGACGTTATGGGTTCTATATAGAGGCCTTCTCCGGGCCTCCCCCAATTCAAACGTCTGTCACGCATATACTCGATTCGTCTCTCCATTCCTCACCTGTCCCAGGTACGCGCACATATACAAGCGCTCTTCCGCAGACACCGTCATCTCACGAGTCCGGTGCTCACAAAAGTCCAGCTTGAGAAAGGACACCGGGTGCGCATCTCCAGTCTATAATTGGTCTGACGGGTTATTTGCTCACGCTGCCGTGAACAGTGGCTCGACGCTTTCAATCGAGCAAAGCAAGGTGATGAACGTCTACGCGTTGTTCTCGAGCGTTTTGGACGCCTCGTCGATGCTCGCCGGAATAACCTCAGAATGAGGCGAATAGTCGACGAATCGCTCGTACGTCCCATCCTTGACATGTTCAACTTCCCCCAACGCATTCCTTCCCATAGGCTTGGCAACATCGTCTCCTCAACCGCCCCATCGTCACCGGCGCCCTATTCAAACCTAGCATATACAACGGTCCCCTCCCGCGACTCAAACCCCAACCAGACCACATCTCGGGTATGATCCACAAGCGGCGCGTAGCGCGGTCCAAGCGTGTCGAGCGCCAGCGCGCCCTATTTTCCCGGCTCGAGGACCTACGCATCGAAGCCCAGTTCGAGGACAAACTCGCCAAGACAGGCGCGTCGTTCGTGCCCTCCTTCAGCAATCCGCATCTTGCGGCGTGGCGCTCCCCGCTCGACGCGAGCCTAGCGAAAATCGGAGCAGCCTTCGAGCGCGATACCGCACGCGCTGCGCTGCCAACACCGCCAGATCTCGTGAGGCAACTCAAAGCCGCCCGACGCGAGAAGGTCGCGAACAAGACGCGCGAGCGCCAACGCGAAGCGCGCGGAGAGGTCCTGACGGCCACGCGCCTGCGCTCGCGCCTCGGCTTCCCCGCAGATGTGTTGGTGCGCTGGTCCCCCGAGGAGCGCAAAGCCAACCTACTCGCGCGGCGCAGCGTTGGCGAGGTCGGGTACGTTGGCCAGGTGAAGCGCGCACTGGGATACAAGATCCCGCCGGAGGAGGACCGGGTAGACGACGCGACGCGACAGAGGCTGGATGCACTTACGGAAGAGCTGCGGCGGGTCAACCAACGTCGGTGGGCTGGAGAACTCGGTATCCAAGCTCAGCGAACGGCGCGCGACGGTAGTCGGAGACCGAAGGACGCTACGTCTGGTTGAGTCTATGCTTCTGGCTTGGTATTGCGCAAGCCCCTTGGCGAGCACGTACTCATGCGACTTTGTCGGGAGCCGCATTAAACAAGTCGTTTCGCTAACTCTCCGGTGCGGCGGAGAACCCGAGAGGAGCACGTCACGCACTGCTTCTATCCGCAAACTCTCATCTAATACCTTGTGTGTTAGATAGGAACGAAACCTCTTTGAGCTGGTTTTCCGAGCTTCGGAACCCAGACTGTTTTCCTCCGTCGGTCCAGACGCTGGACGTATTGGTGTTGTTTGCCTTCCATTTCGTCGGACCGATGCCGTTCTCCAAACATAATTCTTCTATCGGCGAACTTTGGGACTGCCACGTACAGCTTGTCTCTCAGTGAGGTCTCTCTCAGGGCTTGTCAAATTTTCATAGTACGGACCCGCGGGTTTAATGGGCCCATGCAATTGGTGCAAAATGAGGTCAAGGGTTCACCACTTTCCAAGGTCGCTGCGTTCCGCGCCGCTAGATTAATGCGTCTGCCACGTGTGCAACTTCACGACTTCTGAGTGCTAAGATTCGGAGTCGCGTCGCGTCTCATCTCGATCTTTTCTCTAAGTTTATGAGTGCGGATGCGGTTTGGCAGTCCCGTGACTTATTGTCACGCGCTCGTGATTTCTGACGCCAGCACATTTGAGCTGGTCGACACGGATTCACTGACCGACGTATTAATTTTGGAGTTACTTCGGTGGAGGAAGTCTATCGGGGCCCCAGTTCATCTGGTATCAGTTCGTTATCTGCTTATTTATCCGTCCTATCGACCGAACGCCTTTTTCATCTCGACATTCCGTCACAGAACCATCACCAATCACGCTATGGCGCCGTTTTCCTGACTCCATGATCCGAGTTCTCAGTACGAGAAGCGGTCCCGAGCTGTCTTTAACGCTTATCTTGGTTGTATGCACGTCAGATGGACGCGACATTGTGTGCAAACTGGTCGCTCGATTATCTGGCATTGAGGTACGGTGGTGGTGCTGGCATCGTTTCATCGTTTGACGGAGGTTCTTCTTGAGCTTTGTCGTCGTCTTGGGGCTCCACATCGCGAAACCGCTTCTCGACCGGTGTTCCCGCTGGGCACGCGTCTCACATGCTGCCTTCAATAACTTTTTCCTGCTAAAAAAAGAGCGGGGCCGCGGTTTTCGCGAGGTCCTACGGGGAATACGTCCAGAATTCAAGTCGGGATGCTTCGAGAATGTCATCTCGTATATAAGTGGAGAGGGTTCACCGTCAGCTAGCTTTGCTGTCCTTTCCCCATCCCTGCACCTGCATCCGCTTGATGGCGCCGTATTTTATCCGTAATCTTGTCCCGCGTCGGCAAGCACACGATTATCCACGCAAGCCGCTGGCACAGGTCCTAGGTGGGCTTACGTTTATCCAGTGGTTGCAGTTCCTCTCCGGGTATGAAAAAGCATCTCCTACGATGAGTTTGGCAGGAACTGATCGCGGTTTCCCCGCACTAGATGGCTGGCTTGGACTTGCGATGCGATTGATTTCTTCAACGTCGCGCTCAGCGTCACTGCCCTTGGGGCACAATTCGGAAAGGATAATTCTTCCATCGTGTGTTTTCCCTTATTATCTTGCTCTCCGTCCCTGATGGTTCTGTGAAACTTTAGACGACGGCTATTACTTTGACTCTTCTCGTCCGATCCATTGGCGCTGTGAGTGCCTTCTCTTCTTACTTCTTCGAAACCTCGGACACTGGGTTCTACTCCTCGGCCTCTGGTACGGAAACGATAGTTTCCGATTGTCGTTGACCACAGTACTCAATTCGGGAGACGCATACTAAACATTTTCATCACGTGACAGGTTATCTTTGGTGTCCTATCGGATCGCTTTGGACGAAAGTGGCCGCTGGTGGCGAATCTTCTCCTGTGCTCTTCAGTCCAACTGGGTACCAGCTTCGTCCAAAACTTCCAGCAGTTCCTCGCAGTGCGGACCCTTTTCGGCATAGCGATGGGCGGTGTTTGGGGTTTAGCCTCGTCTACCGCGCTCGAAAATCTCCCCGTCGAGGCACGCGGGCTCGCCTCGGGCGTCCTGCAACAAGGATATGCCGTCGGCTACCTCATTTCCGCCGTCCTGAACCTGTTCCTCGTCCCGAGGACCCACCACGGCTGGCGCGTGCTCTTCTGGACCACCTCGGGAATTTCTGCCTTTGCCGCTTTCATTCGGGCGCTCATTCCGGAAAGCGAGGTCTTCATCCGTGCGAAAGGCCTAGAGCGCTCGCTTGGCTCCGATACAGGAAAGAAGACCAAGGTGTTCATACATCAGGTCGGAGAGATGCTCAAGCGGCATTGGGGGCTGTGCGTATACGCGGTGCTTCTCATGGCTGGTGCGTTTTTTTTTTTTTTTAGCGTTATAAACGCGGGCGGCAGGAGCTGATAAGAAATAGGTTTTACCTTTCTTTCGCATGGTTCCCAAGATCTGTACCCGACATACCTCAAGACGAGCAAGGGCTTCGATACTCGTCACGCAATCATCGCTACGATCATCGGCAATTGCGGGGCCATCACGTGCGTCTATGACCTCTCACTAATCCCAACCAGCAAAAACTTATTTGTTGTTCCAGCGGCGGCGCCATTGCGGGATCCGTGTCGCAGTATATCGGCCGTAGGCTCACGATTATTATCTTTGTTCTCCTTAGCGGAGCTTTCGTCCCGCTCTGGATCCTTCCGTCCAGCTTTAGTGGGCTCTCAGCCGGCGCGTTCTGTGTGCAATTTGGCGTGCAGGGCGCGTGGGGCGTCATTCCCATCCAGCTCGCTGAGATGAGCCCTCCCGGATTCCGTGCTACGTTCCCAGGGGTTGCGTATCAGCTGGGGAACGTGCGTCGTCTCCTGCATCTATGTTGGGCCTGTTTGGTCCCCGACTGACGGGATGGGGTAGATGATCTCGTCTGCATCTGCGCAGATCGAGGCGGTTGGTGGGGAACACTTGAAAAAAACCGTCGTGAGGAATGGTAAGGTCGAAGAAGTACCCGACTATGCCACCGTGCAGGGTATCTTCCTCGGCGCCATTGCCACCTTCGTCATCGTCATCACTATCATCGGGCCTGAGTGAGTCCTATAACACCTTCACCTAATTCTAAGGAATACTGATCTCAGGTACCAGGAATCACGGATCGAACTTCGAGCAGCAGAAACCTGCTTTCGAAGGCGCTGTGCCTGATGTTAAAGACGTGGAGAAGCATCCTGGGTCAGAGGCACTGTCAGAGATCAGCGAGAACCTATGATGTTTCTCTTTCTTCGCCCCTGTAGCACCACGAATCGTCTCGCTCCTCGTTAACGTCTACACCGAAGGATGTACGATAGACCGCAGTCCACGTCCTATATGGATACAAAATGGTAGTACGACGCGCCATCGATGTTGTCTGGTTCTGTAATTTGTAATATTTCTGTTCGGCTCCCTGTTGGAGAAGACTAATTGAACTCTCCAACTGGTCTTTCGAAGTGCCTATCACTCACCTGGCAGAGACTGCGTGCTGCCACGACTGTACAATATTTTATTCCTCGTTTGCATGACATGCGTTAACTCAAAGACCCTCCCACACGATCCCCTGCCCCGAGCACCGCGAGCTCTCCATCGCGTCCTCGGATGTGCCCGCTCCACACAAAAACACCTACCTCTCCTCATCCCACGATACAGCAATCTAATGCGCGGCCGTAATACGCCCCGTGATAAACCCCGGCGCAAACGCAACCTGGGGGAATGCTTCATCTCTCCCTCTCCCGTGCTTTGCATCAACTCTTGTGCAAGTACATGCCGCATCGAGAACGCATTGAGAAATATATGCGGTGGGTCCACGCCAAGCGCCGCACGTACTAGTGGGAATAGCAATGACAACTACGTATCACACAACAAACGACCCAGGAGAGGCGATGCTCAATGCCAACCACATTCATCCTGACATTTTGGCTGGGAGAAATAGTAAATTCGACGTAACTTAACTTGGTATGAGCGCTCCTATCCATTCCGTCCGAGTCGCAAAGTCCCGTAACATACATCATGATGCATGCGGCTTACAGCTGGTTCCATAACGATTGTCCCCTGGTGACCAAATTTTGGACATAGGCGAGGTTTGAATTGGTAACTCCGCCACCGAGATGGCACAGCTCTCGAGCGGAGCAATACAGATAACCATTCCATAACCCCCATTGTCATAAGATAACTATTCTATAACCTTAATTCTGTGAGATAACCTGATTTCCTGAGAATTTCACCCTCAACTTAATTATGAATCCCGCTCTCGAGTTTTGGATGGCCGACTATGTTCTCAAAATGGCAGGGGACAATCGTTATGGAACCAGCTGTAGCAATAATATTTCCGAACTAACTGGTACCGGATGCGTCCTCGACAGGTACTGTCCGTTGTATCGTCGCAACTATTGGATACATGAAATATCACTGGTTCCTGTGGCGGTGCCTGCTCTCAGTCTTAAGCTTGCAGTGTCAGTCGGTCGTACTTTTCGTCTGTTGCATTTGTCGGCCAGCAACTGTCATGGCGATTCTGTCCCCGAGAAAAGACCAATTTTCCCAGCAGCCTCTCACTGTCTCGATTGGCGTGTCCATCCCACCGTTCTTCCGACGACCAGACATAGACATTCCTGCGATCTATTAGTTTTGTAACTGGGGAATTGTTGATTATAAAAGGGGACGTCTTTCGACGAATCCTGCGGCATCCTGGTATATTCTCTCACTCAGGAAAACTTGCCGTTTACTCGACTCAACTATCTTCACTTAACAAGCAAGTCCCCTTCGGACTTCACCAGTTGCATCCCAAATTTATTGATTCCCCCGTTGCAGAGCCATGTCCAAGTTCTCAACTCTCGATCGCTCTCCATCTGCTGAGACCTTTGTTGCTGGCATGGAGCTGGGCACTTCAGTGGATGGTATTTCTGGCGACATGTTCGCCAGTGCCATTGATCCTGCCACAATCACCCCTCAAGAGGTGGTAGACGACAAGACCGGGACCCAGTACACTGGCAGCCTTCGCTTGATCGAGAATCTCCATGAGCTCGACGTCAGTGAGGTCTTCAGTCGTAACGGATCCATCACTTTTGCTGGTGGCGATGTCGAGGCTAGTGTCAATACTGTATTCGATTTCTCTCACTCGCATGCCTCGACTGGATACAGCATCCTGATTGTTCTTCAATGCGAGAAGCGCGGACTTTCCACACGTATTGGCAATGGTGCCAAGCTCACGGAGGTAGCCAAGTCCTTGATCAACAATCCTCCTGTATTCCGTGAACGATATGGTGACTACTATGTCCACGAGATTTCTCGTGAAGCTAGGTTCACTGCGGTCTGGTAAGATTTCATTTTGATCTACGTATACACCGAGACAAATGCGTTTTATTATAGGAAATGCACTTCCCAGTCTGAGTCCACCCTAATACATCTCAAGAGCTCCATTGACGTTAATGTTGATTCCCAAGCGTCGGGAAAGCTCGAAGCACAGCTCAATAGCCTGGCAAAGGAAAGCGACGTATCTATAGAAGTCCAATATAATGTCCTCGGAGACATGGGAAGTGCCCATATCGATGTGAACGCAGGCGTTACCGAAAATCTCGCTCGATTCAATGCCAACTGCGTTCCCGTCCCGAGTTCCGTGCGCCTCCGTCATTACTGCAATATCGAGCCCGAGATCCCAAGATCCATCTCAATGGATCCTGATCTGTACCTCCGCACTCGCAAGGCTTTCGATGATATTCGTCTTGCAGTGCTCTTGAACAGTACCCTCCCCGGCGACGAAAGTTCGAGGATTAGGCGTCGTCGCAAGATAGGGGAATTGTTCCTAGAAATTTATTCCAAACGTTCCAACTACTCGACGAACCCCCAGGACCTGTCGGATGTGCTCAATGACCTTGCAGGTTTGCTTGAGGAGTTTCGTCAAATTCTCGCTCGTCACGAGCTCATTACAAGCCTTCGAAACCTTAGCTATGACGATGCTATTCGGTACGTTCTTCGCTATTGCTGAGCCTTTTTAAGCTAACACCACCGATTTTGCAGGGGGCATCTCATTGATTACACGGACGATACTGCGGCCTGGGTCCGCAGTAAAAAGAACGTAGGAACCTTCTCCGTTGGAAGGGCGAACCCCAGCGCAGAAGATATCAATAAATACGGCATTGAGCACGTCTCACAAGGCCCTGGAATGGAAACTAAACAGGATCGCGACGTTTTGCGGCAGGTCTGGGGTAATATAGGATTCCCAGGGGAAACGGGAGTCCATGGCACCGTTATCGGATTTACCGTTAATGACCCTTGGAGAGATGGTGCGAACGGGTGGTGGGGCATCGTCCCAAAGACGGCCCCGCTTGGAAAGAAGGACTTGAAGGTTTCTGTACATTCGATTAGATCGAGGGGAATACATGTGAGTTACAGGCCATTGTCTCAGATTGACGGTAGACTGACTACGTGATATTAGTGGAGCTTGGACGTTTGGTATATCCCGACTCATTTGTATAATGTCTGAGTACTCTTCAGTTGTCGGCATCTTGTAAAGGGACGCGCTAATGTGAACATAATACTAGCCTTCCCCTAAAGACATGTAGACACAGCCGCCTGTCCCCCCCTACGACTAAAGTAGGAATATGGCGAGGGACCGCTACATAAATAGCGAAGAATAAATCGTTTTGACCCCCCATCGTGAGATACCCGTGGGAAGGAAGAAGACGGTCAGTGTGGTAGTCTGCGAAACCGGGACCGCTCTTGATCTTGCCTGCGTTGGACGCTCGTAGCTGGTGTATGTCGCGTTCGCTGCTACTGCAACTAGAATGAAAAGGAAAAGATTGGTCGTTGAAATCGCCCCCCTTCCTGCGTCCGACAACTCAGGCCCTGGCGTGTGATCGCGCACCCTCAGTCGTATTGCATCGCCGCCCCCTTGTGCGGACGACTCGAGCTCCAGTTGGGGGGATGTCATGTGGCCCTCCAGCTCGGTCGCGCGTTCCCGCTCCTGCTCAAGTGCGGTTTGCTCCGGATCAGACTCCACGAGCGTGCGTGCGTTACTTGGTGCGTTAGCGAGGTCAGCCGCAGCTGCAGCTGCGCCGCGCGCCTCCTCGAACGGCTCGTGTATCCCTAAGTTCGGCCTCGCGTTACTGTGCGTCGCCCTACGTTCGTGCTGAAAATGTCTTCGTTGGTAGCGGCCAATGGAAGGTGATAGTGCTGAAAATGTAGAGAGTAAACCTTTGCTTACCTCAACTGTCTGATCCTCGCGTGGAGGTATTTCGATAGTTCCGTGGGGTTGAGGAACAGCGAGATGGCTGCACGGGGGCGTTGCTCGGGCGATGGAGACTGATGTTGTTCTGCGCTCCTGGTTCAGAAGACTCCAAAGTCCACATGAATGAACTTACCTTATGCCACCGGAGTCATGCGCATATGGCCTGATACAGGGAGATACCCAGGTCAGCGGAAGAGGAATGCCTTTTAGTTGGACGGCGCGTCAACTAAACGACTCTCGGTAAGGGTAGGGAACACATGAGATACGAACTCTTGCCAGACTTTCACGGTGTCGTTGTCTTTGTCGTCTGACTCGACATAAGAAAAGGGAAGTGTACGGGCAAACACAGGGGTCAGAACGAATATCCGATACACGTATTCTATCGAGGGAGTATGGCGACGGCGAGCAGATGTTCGGATGTGGCAAAATAAAACACCGCGGAAGCAAGCTGTCTCCCAGTATCAAACACCCATTTGCCAAAAAGACAGAGAATGAAAGCGGGAGTACTGAAGTAGATAGCGAGCAGTCAAAAAAGATGACAGCGAGTCACTAAAAGGGTTCAGAGCCCAGTAACTCCGTGACAATGCGATGCCTAGCTGTTGTATAGAAGGACGGCTTACGCAACGCTCCTAACGCACTGAGGCTGCAAGCATTGCGCTAGGATTCCAATCGACTCCTCCATCGCCGTGCGTATCGATTTTTTCGAACGATCCTCAGGCCGACTTTTCGGCCCACGGCCCCTTGTCCGGTGAAGGCTATGTAGGAACAAGGAGCGCGCTCCGGAGCTTCTCTTCGATTACGCGACTGCGGGCGCGCAACGCACGGCGGTGCGCCTTGTGGTTTTCAGCATCGACATCTGGACCTTGCTTGCGCGCGTGATGGATATTCAGGTCAGCGGCGGTAAAGTGTTCTGTGCGCGCCGCGACAGCCTGTTTCCGGGGGGACGCAAGCATAGATGTGGGTGCGCCGTCGACATGTGCCGGGACGGTTGGCAGCCTTTCGAGCTTGCGACGCTTCGTAGTTGGGTTCGATGCGTGCGAATGGATTACGGGAGGGGGCGACTGGGACTGGGACTGGGATTGGGAGAGAGATTGGGACCGAGGGTGCTGGCGCTTTGTCTGGGTGAGAGGGATATTCTTCAGATTCACCAGTGGTGGATCGCCTCTGCCGAAAGGGTGGGCATGTGGGTGCGACGAGGTGAGTGATGGAGGGGAGGTAGCATGTGCGACCAGACGAGGTGAGGACGAATGCCTTGGCTCGGAATCCGCAAAACGCACCGCGCGCGCGTCTCCGGCGTCCTTATCGGTTGATTCTTGAGAGGAAGAGAGATCCGGATGGGTCACGTTCCGGGAATTACCGCGTGCGATCGTATGTTGGGATCCACGCTCCCAGACCGGCGGCGTGGGCACGCGCGAAACGGGAACTGTCGCGGGCCCTTCCTCCTCCTCCTGGGACTGACTGCTCCCTGGGAGCCCGAATAGCAACCTCGCGGTCCTAGCATGGGCGTCCGAGTCCCCGCTCTCGGTCTCCTGATCGCTCTCGCCTGCACTACTGCTTTGGCCGCCGCGACAGGCCTGGATACGCTGCTTATCGCGTATACGCTGCAACATGCTCACGGCGCGTTCCGCACCATCGTTGTCGTCACGGGGTAGAGGCGCAAGCCCCAGCATGCGGCGGACGGCATGACGCGTTGTTCCGGTTAGGAACTGTTCCACGACAGCCAGCTTTTCCGCCCCGCGTCCCAAGTCCGCCCATGCATGCGCAGTGCACTCTGCGTCGTTTCCGACCAGGTTTTGCAGTGCCGAGTCTCCGCCGCCCTCTCTTATTTCCAAATCATCGTCGGCTAGCGCTTCAGCGAAGGCGGACGCGGAGGGAAGTTGGGAATTTGAAAGGCAGCCCGCGAAGATATTGGGGATGCAGAGCGCATCGAGGCCATGGAGGGATGGATCTAGCGTATTGGGCACGACGCGGGTGGGGCGGAAGAGAGAGACGAATGCACGGAGCTCGTTAAGAGGCGAGTGACGCGAAAGCGGCACCAGCTGGGAAGCAACGTGAGAAAGAGAAACGACGTGTGATCAAAGGACAGGGGGGCGAACCAGGACCGTGACGGGCTGCGCCGCACGCAGCTTGCTTTCAGTCAGGAGACGGTATTGCTCCCATTTAACTTTGCCAATGGTCACCGGATTGATGTACACGACATCGTCTGCGCTGGCATGTGAGCACCGATTGAAGCGCTCACACGCATGGAAGCGTGTTTTGGACGCGTCAAGAGTGATCAATGAGCGCAAAAAAGGGTCGGCGAGGTGGGAGTAGACAGAATGTTTGTAGCGATCAACGTGAATCTGTGCAGTAGTCAGTCGGGGTGCCAAAACACCAGCGAGAAGGGAATACCCGGCTTTGGAAGTGATGAGCTATGGCACGGAGGATGTCTTCATAGCCCCACGTCCAAGAGTTGATGAAGAAAGACGTTTCTGGGGGGAACAAAGCCATCAAGGAAACCAAGCCGAAAGTCGCATCGCTCTAAAGGTATGGCACCGCATCAGAATCACACATAAATGCGAGGAAAAAAGTATGATGTACCTTTGTTGGCACGTCCGTCGTCGATAGCAAGCATGCATTGTCGAGATAGATCGCATCAAGCGTCTTAAATAGGGGATCTCCTTCGTACTTGCTGCCGCGCTGTCCAACCACGGCACTTCCGGGCGTTTCTGGTGGAGCAAGATACGGTTGTAGAAAGGGATTGCGACGTATGTCATCGAGAAACCAGGGCTCAGCACGAAAGTCTCCGGTATGGAGAACAGCGCCTTGAGAGCCTTCCACGAGAAACCTGATAAAAACGAATCAAAACACGCACATCTCACACATAGCCACGGGGAGTACATGACAGCGCCAGGACAGTGATTGGCATCGAAAAGAGTGAGAGTGACGGTCTGCTTATCGGACAGCTCAATTTTGGTAGGGGTGTTGAGGGGGAGAGTTCTCTGCGGTGTATAGTTGGCGAGGAGCTTTATGCGCGATTGTAGAGTTGACACACCAACAAGTCCCTGCTTCCAGAATAGTCGAATCTTCCGTCCCTCAACAGCGGCGGCACCCTCAGATGGCCAAACGTTCTCGAAAGTCGTGCCTCATCGCGAAGTTCCAAATCCTTCAACGCGCGCTCATTATACACCTCATGCCTGAGCAACATCTCTTTCGCGTCTGCGGAGCATATTATTGTTGACGCGAACGACTTGGCTGATAACCCAAGGATGTGGTCGGAATGGGTGTGCGAGAGAAGGTGCAGCGCAGCTGTAGATCCAGGTGCGGGACCAAACTCGTCAACTCTGATTGGGAAAGGCGGGATGAATCCGTGAAACGGTGTTCCTGTCGGCATGAGGTCTTTCTACTGAGCATGCTACCGAGAGTGATCGTTTAGAGCAACTTGAACGCGTCAACGCGACAGTCCGCGTGACTCGTGTCAGGGCATTTCCCTGCGGTCCGATCCTCCGCAGCCAGAACCCCCACATCAACAGTCTGTGACGAGGGCATTACGAGTCTGTACACTACTCTACAACTGATATTGAATACAATACATCGAAGAAATCACTAATGCTCCGTCTCCTCCCACGTCCGCCCAACTGTCTTGACGAGGTCTTCGGCAGTAACAGCTTTTCCGCTTGTGAAGTAACCCGCAGCGATTTTGGCGTCGATTTCAACCCGCGAGTCCATAGGAATGAGGTATTCTGGGTATCCGCGCATCAGAAATTAAAAGCCGAGCTAAACGCAATGACAAGACGACGAACCAGGAATGTCGTAGCGCTTAAGGATGGGGATGCCCGACTGCACGATCGCATCGTATTTCCTATCCAGAACGCACATATCAGCGTCCAACACGTAAAAGTCAAGCACGGATAGAGATCGCCGCACATGTCGCTCATCGAAACCATGTTGTCGATCTTCTTGATGCCCAACCAGTGCAAGACGTCCGGCATGAGCGCTTGGAAGCGCATGTCTTTCACGCCCGCAACCAGTTCCGTTGCACGGAAGTACTTGTCCGCCGAGTCGCCGCCGCGCTTGCGGAGGTTGTAGACCAGATATTTGGTCACTTCACCGAGTGCGCGGCCTTCTTTACGGAAGTAAACGACGACGCCGACTCCGCCACGCTGGGCCGTACGGATGCATTCCTCGATAGCGAAGACGAGATACGGCTTGCACGTACAAATGTCGGAGCCAAACACGTCCGATCCGTTGCCTGCGCGATGCGGTGTGAAAAAGGGGAACTCCGGTCACCAAATTAGTGCTTACATTCGTCGTGCACGCGCAGGGTAAGCTCCTTGCTTTCATCTGAGAGATACGAAGGTGGTCCGACTATAGGGTATACATGTCACTCCCAGTTGATAAGATCAGGTACCAAGAACATGACGTACAAATGTAGACGGTCATACCCCCAATGGGCGGTAGGAAAACTTTGATGTCTGGTCGTGTGACCAATTCTGGATACATACCGCCGGTTTCCTCAAAGAGAGCTCTGCGGAGCAAACTTTCTGAACTGCGCCGGTTGTCAGCACTACGTGTCACAAACGTAAACGGAATACTCACATCTTGAACCGCTCTGCCACGCCGGGTAGGTACCAAACGGGTTCCACGGCAGCCTTGCTCACGTTAATCTCCACACCAGGATTCGCCGTGCTCGTTGTTCCATCCGCGTTTAACAACGGCGCGCTTTCCAGCACGATCTTCCCATCCACGACGATAGCGCCGCCGCGGGACGACTCGTCGATCTCGCTCAGCTTGATGTGGGCCTTGGTGATCGCAATACTGGGCCGGATGTCCAACCCAGCAGCCGACTCTGCGCGAAACACCTGTGTCGTGAGGTGGCCCCATGGGTCAAAAGAGACGATTTTGCTAGCGTCAAACCAGGCGGGATTCGGAGGGATGGCTACCGGCGGCTCTGTTCGCGCGTAATCCGGCTTATGTGTGGGGATCAGCGTGCCCATCGCCACAGCAAGGGCCCGGTAGATCGAATAAGAGCCCGAGTGGGCGCCAATGGCATTGCGTTGCTTGATGGACGAAGCGAGACGCGAGGGAATCACGGGACCACGTTCGGTCGGGTTCGCTGCGCCCCATTTGAGCGGAACTGGTTTAACGCCGTGCTGGTCGGGGTATGCTACGATGCTTGGTTAGCGATGTTTGATGCCAATTTAGCAATTTACATAAAGTCCGAGACTGCAAACGGAATGGAAGCCTAACAGGCCGGATCCACTGAGCACGTGCACGTAGAACCGAGAGCCAAGAGGTCACAAAGAGGAGAAAGTGAAACCCCGAGCACTTACTCGTCAGTAAGACACGACCGGGGTACAAGACCTTTTCGCGTTCCTTCTCTGCTGAAATCCTATCAACGCTTTTCTCTCCGACAGAAGTTGCTGTCGCCTGGGTAGGACCCGAAGGTGGGGTGGATGGCGCCCCATCGAGGCTCAACGAAGATGTAGCGGTTGGACTGGGGAGCTCGTGGCTGCTTGCAGGCCATGTACCAGGCGAGACCGGGTTAGTTAGGGTGTCGATCTGGGGCTACGATGTCAGCAACCAAAGGTGCACGATTAGTTGGCCTGACCTTTGATTGTAAAACTTGCTGCGAGAGTTGCAGGGACTCCAGCTGCGAAAGAATCTGAGCGAGAACCGCGCTATCGACTGATGACATGTTGTGATGGTGGTCGCGGACCAAGTGGAGGGTGGACAACACATCGTTAAATACTAAATTCCGAAATCTTATCATCTTATCATTAAGCTATACAGTACAGTTTCTATGTCGAGTCAGCGTCTATATCCATCACAACCCGTTGGTCTAGGTATTCTACCGCTTTCTTTGCTGCAGCTGCTGTCATTTCCCCTTCGGTCACCGCCGCACCTGATTCCTTGGCGGGGTACTCGACCTTCCCGGCCTCGCAACCGTCCACATACACACAACAGACCTTCGTCCCCTCTTCCTCGTAAATCTGGTACTCCACTTCGAGGCGATGCTGCACCGATAAGAACGCGAGCCAGTGCACCGGCGCCTCTAAGATCTTGAGTGCCTCCGTAGCTGCCCCCTTCATCATCTCCTCTTCGCTGCTCTCGCGCGACTGCACTGTAGCAATGAGGGTGCCGTCAACGATCGCGGCGCATACCGGGACGCCCTCCACCACATTCACGGAGTATTCTATGCTCCGATTGCGTTTCGCCAGCCAGATCCGCAGCAACGAAACGGGGTCTTCCAAAAGCGCGATGGCTTTCTCCGCTGCGGCGAAGCGAGCGGTCTCCTGACTGATACGCCCGCGCCATTCATCCTCGACCTTGGCAACCTCAAAGTCTCCCCAGAAGACCGAACATCTGACCGTCTTCCCGTCGTTCTCGGGCTTACCGCATTTGACAGGCTCGTGGCGCCGGCTTGCCCAGAGATACAAGCGTGAGACGGGATGCTGCACGTCCATATCGCACTCGACGATACGTTCCAGGACTTCCCAGTGGCCCAGCCGTCGGAGCACCTCCCTGGTGACGTCGAGGTCCCCCCGCGAGTCCAGGTAGACCGCCCCCAGCAAGCTTTCAAGTATGTCGCTCAGGAATTTGGGCGCTTGCAATGACGTCAATGCCGACCACGGGAATGCCTTGCCTTCCGCAAGCGCTGCTTCGATCTCATCCTTGCCGCCCGGCCGGTCCCATCTCGCGAACGTGGCCCGCTGCTCGTCCATAACCTGTACGCTTGAGTGTAACATACACTTCCAGAGGTAAGCTGGCTGCGTATCGTCGTTTACGGTCACTCCATCGTGCTGGGACCACGTCGGCATGGCCGCAGGTTGCATGGTGGATGCACGCAGGCATAGCATCGCGAGGAAGTGAGCGTTCACCACGGTCGTCTTGATCATGTGTATCTGGCCAGGGCTGTACTCCTTCCCTGGCGCGTGGTAGAGGTAGTCCGTCACGAGCATGTCCAGCACCGCGTCTCCCAGAAACTCCATGCGCTCATAGGAAATCGTTTCGAGGTCGCTCTGGTAGCTCGCGTGCGCGAGAGCCTCCACGGCAATTGCCTTTCGGCGGAACGTGTAACCGAGGATGCTCTCCACGATAGTGATCTGCACCGGATAGCGGTCGAAATCAGCGACGCGCGCATACATGGCGTCGATACAGTCGGGAAGCGCGTTCCACGACAAACCAAGGCCGAAGACCTTCATGCACTCGGTCCCAAGCGCAAATCCCCCATGCACATACGCAGCGCCAATGAGCGCCTCGACGACATCGGCCAAGACTTTCGTCGACAGGTTCCGTGCAGCGCTGGCTTTTCTCTCCTCCTTCGCCGTCATCAACACCATCTCCGGCGCCGGCGACGACGTTTCTTCGAACAGGAACCCAACCGGGTCGGATGTGAGCCGTGGCCGCCACCGCTTCGGCACGAGTCGATCCCGGATGATCCACCTGAACAGCTTCCGTTTGACGGCCATCTTGGAAAGGTTGGCGTTTGACACCGCATGGTCCTTGCGCCTCGCGAGGTATCCCTCATGCCAAAGCGGGTGTGCGGAGAGGAGCTGGATGGATACTGTGTACTTAAGGACGGTATCGCCGAGCGTCTCGAGGCGCTGGTAGTGGCTGTGCTCCTGTGCTGCCGGCGTGGTACTTGCTTCCATGAGAAGATGCAGTGGTATATCGGCCAGTGGTGTGTCCGCGAAGAGATTATCTCGCATGGATGAGGTCGTGCTGGCCATCTGCAAGTACCTGATGATCGACGGAGCCCACAGCGCGTATTGCACCTCGTGCGATGAGATGAGCGCGACAAGGGAGAATTCCTTCAGAAGCAAAACTGGCTGCTGGCTCGCCGCGTCCAAGCCCTTCGAATCGACCGGCATGGGTGTGAGGAAGTTACGCTTGGAGAACGGACGAGCTTCGAGTAGCGGATAAGTGACGTTGAACGCAGTGAAACCGTCGTCGTCTTTGGCGCGCACATACCGCTTCACGATGCTGTCTCTTTCATCTGCGGTCACAGGATCGTTCTTCCAGCGTATGAATTGAAACGGTTTTCCGCCAAACCCTGACCCAGTCACGACCATAAAGTCGCTCACGTGATCATAGTGCTGGTCCCACCACGACAACGGTGCGAAGAGCGTCCGTCCGCCAGCGTCCGAAAATCCGGGATCCGAGAGCAAGGCCGCCCTTCGTTCATCCCAAACCGTCAGAGACTCGTCCACGGGAAGAAAGAGGTGGACAAAGTCCATCTGGCCCCACTTCATGCGGCTGCTATACAGCGGCCAGAAGAACCGACGTGTGAAAACCCTAGCGCGCGCCAGGATGCCGTCGTCGTCATCATCGGCAGCAACGAACGTGCTCTCTGTCCTGATGCGCATTTTAAACGGAGGCTGTTCGCGCGTGTGGATCACGGGGAGCTCGTCGTCCCGGAACAATGGGAGCGCGGTCTGCGTGAGCAGCCGCAAGGGCGGCAGTCCGTCCACCTCGAGTATCGTCGACCACCACAGCCGCTCGCCTGCGATTTCAGAAACGCGCCAGGGGTCCAGCTGACTTGACACCTGCGCCGTGCCGTCCCGCTGCTCGACTTCCTTGAGCAGAGCCCGCACCTCGCCCTCCATCTCGGGCTCCAGGACGCTCGTAAGCGGGAGAAGGTGGTCATTGAGCAGGCCGTTCTCGTAAAGCGCGCGGTAAGCCTGGAACGCGACGTGGCGTCTCGCCTTGAGCTTCGTAGTATGAATTTGGGGAGTTGAAAATACGCGGAAACGGGGATCGACGAGCTTCGGGAGGGTCAAAGTGCAGCCATATGGACCCTTGTATGGCTCGCGCGGTCCTGCGTCTGCATGCCATTCGAAGGGGTAATCGGGGGGGTCGATATCGAAAAGGGCAGAATGGTGGCCTTGCCCTGGGTAAGGAAGAATGGAGCAGAAATGAACGATATGTTCTATTGCCGAGTTTCCCGTCAGGACTGCGCTGTTTTTTTTTTTATGTCAGCTCACATGTGGAAAGAACGATAAGTGGGAGGGATCACACACCCTGTCGCTTCGACGGTGAATCGCAAGTTATCGGCTTCGTCGTCACCCATCAAGTCCTCATCATCAGCCAGGAGCGCACGGAGCTCCTGGCTTGTGTTGTATAATTCGGTCATCCTTTGTTCGAGTGCCACCCATTTGCGCACGTCGTCCGCGAACGCGAGCGAGTCCGATAGCATGACGACAAACGAGCTACGTTCCTGGCGCGCGCGTCCACGGCTCTGCGTCCAGCTGACCATGTTAGCAGGTGGGTCCCACCGCACGACATTACAGCAGGCCTGGATGTCGAGGCCCTCCTCTGCGACGGCAGTCGCGATGATGAGGTTGAGGTCGCCGATGCGAAACGCGTCGAGAGTCGCGCTCGCGGGTTGACGCAAGAGGCGGCGCGTAATGTCGAGGAAGGCGCGGCGGCGAGCGCTCCCAGACTCGCCGAGGAGGCTGCCGACGTTTAGGACGTGCGCAGTGCGGGGGTGCCGCGCGAGGACCGCAGTCAGCGCGAGGACCGCGTCACGCCGCGTGACGAAGACGAGCCCGCGGTATTCCATTTCGTGTTCATCCTCGAAGATGGCCTTCTCTTCGAGGAGTTTGTCGATGAGCTTGTCGACCTTGTCCGAGGTGCGCCGGATGACGTCTGCGGGGCCATCTTCTTCGCCCTCGGGCACGGGCACGATCTCAATGCGCGCGAGATTCTTGAGCAGGTAATCACGCTCGCTCTCGCTTGACGAGAAGGAGAACTCGGGAAACTGGTCGCCTGCGCGCATGGCCTGCTCGCACACCTGCTGGATGTACCAGTCCGCTGCCCATGCGCCGAGGTACGAACATATCTCCTCCGCAGCGCGCTCAAAGTCGCGCAAGCCCTTGTGCGCGAACGTGTCGTGCTTGTCAATCGCCCTTGACAGGCGCTGGTCGATGCGGGTGCGGTCAGGACCAGGTTCGAGGCGCCGGAGCGCAGCGCGCCTGTCGATCACCCAGGGATCTTCTTCGATGTTGAGGGAGGCGACGACCTCCTTGAGCGATCTCAGGCTATTTGAGGGCGGCGGTCCGACTATAGGGTATGTGGGCTCGGCGTAGATGACATGCTTGAATTGGGGGCGATGCACGAAGCCCTGGAGCTCGGAGCGGAACCGGAGCGGAGCGCAGACAGTCGCGTCCAAGTTGCGCTCGATCTGCCTAACCACGAATACGAGCGATCTGTTCAGATCTCTCCAACCGTCTGCAATAAATTTACTCACCGGAGAGACATCTCCGCATCTCCGCCAAAGATCGGACTCGCAGTGAGGCCGAGAATCATAGGGCGCACCTCCGCGTTGGCGCTTTCCGCGCCGCCACGGGGTGGAAGCGCAGCATAAAACTCGCGCATAACGAGGTTATAGGAGTGGCGATCCGCGGCGTGGTGCGCCTCGTCAAAGACGAGGAAGCCAATATCGCGGCCCAGGTGGATGTAGCCGTGTCGGAGCGCGTTGAGGAGGACATCCGGCGTGCTGACGATAATGCGGTATGAGTCAAGGACGCGGCGCCAAAGCGCGGGGTCCTTCCATTGGTCTGGCTCGTTTGCGCCCGAGATGAGCCCAACGGGGACGGGAACGTGACTCGCAATGACGGCCTGCTGCTGCTGTGCAAGCGCTACGGTCGGCACGAGGAACCACGATACCTAAGGGGGGGACAATGGCATGAGTAAAGCTGCGGTACGGCGACGAGACCAACGCGCCTTGCGCGATTCGCGCTCTGCTTCAAGTTTCAAGCGCAGAACTGCGATGTGGGTCTTTCCTGCGCCTGTGTCGAGCGCGATGATAATGTTCCGCTTGAGACTCTCCTCGAGCATTTCCTGCTGATACCCTCGCGTCGCCAGGCCAGGGATTGGCACCTGTGCACTTGCCTGTGCAGTCGTGTTGTCTGTCATGGATGTAGGTACTTTTACTTGAGTTATTCACTATCGAATGTTTGGGAAAAGTGTGAGGGGTTTTGTGGGTAATTCTCTGTGTCCCACACTGTAGCTTTTAACCGCGCAACTGTCCATGGTCGCTCGAGTCGTCCAGATGTGCATATCGCAGCGATCGCCTAATCA
Source organism: Lactarius indigo (assembly GCA_025766275.1). Taxonomy (NCBI): domain Eukaryota; kingdom Fungi; phylum Basidiomycota; class Agaricomycetes; order Russulales; family Russulaceae; genus Lactarius; species Lactarius indigo. Next base: position 177,648 of record JAFKAC010000077.1, read on the forward strand.
GGCCAAAGATCGCAATTCGATTCACAGCGTCAATTACGTAATCCACCAAATTCGGTAGCAGAATAAGGGATACTGAATCATCGCAGCCATCGATCAACAGATGTGGCCGCATCCGCAGCTTGTAGACGCTACCTTTAAACCACGACCTGACCCATGAGGCATTTTAGAGGACTCCCATGCATGATTCACATACTGCGCCGCAGCGTTCTTCCCTGTCTACAACGACGCCTTGCCGCGCGGCTCGAATGGTAACATCAGGGCAATGAAACCTGCTACGATGAACAGGGCGCCTGAGATGTAGATCGGTACAGAAGTCGTCAGGTTTGCATAAAGTGCGATGATAGGTGCCATGATCCCAAATACGCGGTTGGCTGCTGCAACGAGCGCATTACCCGTCCCACGATCTTTGGTGGGAAACAGCTCTGGCGAGAGCGCGTACAGGACGCCATACATGATGTTGCTCGTGAAGCTGTAACCACAGTTCCAACCGAGCAAGGCTGCGGAAGAGCGTGCTGTCGTCGAAGCGAACAGGAACACGCCTGTCAGGACTGCATGTTGTTCGTCAGAACTGTATCAGGAAGTCGCGTCACGGGTTCACGAACCTGTAGAGATTGCGAGCGAGCCGCGTCTACCGAGAAATGGAAGCTCGACTGTCCATCCAGCGAGCAATGCGCCTGGAACGCCAATGACGCTCAGAATGACTTGCTAGTAGGGCGTAGAAAATGGTCAGTCAAACAGGGAGTCACAACCAAGAGAGCTTGGAACATACGTTACGATAGGTGATATACGTCGAGCCGTCTCCAAAGTCTGCCCCCCGAGTTGCCAGGCTATACCGATAATCAGAAATATAAAGAAGACGAGAAGGGAAGCACATACAAGTACGTCACGAAGCTGTTGTATCTGGTAGAGTATGACTACGAGTCAGAAGAGCCCGTTAAATAGAGAGAATAGAGTCCTCACAATGGGAACGCCAGACCAATGAGAGCTGAAGGAAGAGGGTTAGAGGACACGAAAGAGAAAGAAAGGCAACAGAGCGTACCCCAGACAATAATCAATAAACTGGTCGACCATGCCAACTTTCGCGTCTGGAACAACGGCGTCACGTGATCCCACCCGAATGATCTCAGTGTCCTGCGTGCCGCGCCTATTGCGGATGCGTCCATTATTGGCGGTTGGGTCTTCTCAGGGTCCCCATTCCCAGAAGGGGAAACCCGCCCCTCGGCGTCGCGTAGCATTTCCAGCGTGAGGCTGCTAGATTTCCCATTGTAACGTGCCACCTTGTGCACAACCTCTACCGCCTCCGCGTCACGCCCACGGCCCATCAGGTATTTCGGGCTTTCGTAAAGATGGAACACAAAGAAGCGGAGCACGAAGAGAAGGAGCATGAGCCCGCCCATCGCGTAAAGGAAGTACCGCCAGCCCTGATTCTCGGAGCGCGGACATGGAGAAGGGGGGACGGTTGTCGGACAGGAAAAGTTGGCGAGCAGTGGCCACGCGACCTAGTCTCAACTGAGGAAAAGGAAAAGGAGGAAGGATATGAAGAGACAAACGAGACTACCGAGAAGCTGCCCCAGAGCCCACCAAATGGACAGGACGGTCAACAGATATTGATGTGATGCGGGGATGAATTCTGAATAAGAGCCCCGTTAGTCTAGTTCATATTGGCGATGCAGGTGACAAACCCAAGAAGACAGCAGAATCCACAGGAAGATTACCGCCGACTCCAATACTCCACACAGCCGCAAGGGAACATAACGTGATAGAGTCTGGTGACCCTCCAGCAGCAACCGCAAATATGCCGGTGATAAGAAGGGTCAGATTGAAGGACAGCCTTTGAGTAATGAAATAAGCGCTCGTTCGCTTCTAAATACATTTTATGAGAAAAAAAGCGTACTTGCGTCCCCAGACGTCCGACCCAATGCCCCAAAAGACGGCACCCACGAGCAATCCTATGTTCTGCCCGAGCTTGAGGAAGGGGCCTTTGAAAACAAACTCGTTGGTGACAGACGTGAGAATGAGTCCGGTTACGATCTGCAAAGGCCGTTATGACGACCAGACGGAAACAAAAAGTATGACTCACGGGCCAGAGATTATCGCTGTTCAAGCTCAAGTGTCACCGAAGAAATTTACTCGACGGTGGGAGACAAGAGGTACGCACGAGAGCCAACCAAAACCGGCTACTATGAAAAGATACCACTTGAAGGACGAGATCGCCTGGGCATGGGGAAACGAGACACTGCAGCTAGGGTTGAGACGCACCTGGTATTTTCCCATGCCAATCTCTTGGAGAGCGTCATTGAGGATCTTTGCCTTTGCGGCGTAAAGGGGATCGAGCAAGTCATGTTCAAAGACGTCCTCTGTGTCTGCTTGGATAGTTAATTCTGCAGTGACGCCGTCATCCTTGTGCTTTTCTGAGTTGCTTGCACGGTCGTTGGCCATTTCTGGGAGAAACGAAGCGAAGGAAGACAGACATTTTTGGGTCACAGTTTCGGGTTTTTGTATCCACCGAGTCGTCTTCTGAACAAGAATGACGAAATCGCTCACGCAATTTACGGTACTTAGATCTGCCAATGAGCATGCTCATGTGAGCCCCGTTATCTACTTCGAATCCACTGGCACGCGGCGTCCCGATAGGACCACGGATCTCCGAGTCGCTTAGAAGGTATATCAGTGATCCCCACATTCATAAAGGGAAACAAAGAGTCATACTGTTTACTGATGTGCCCATAGCCATACAGTAGGTGCCCAAAGCGTAACGCCCACCATGATAGCACGGCCGCATAAAGCCCCAAGTAAAGCCCAGGTAATAGCGCTGCTACAGTAGTGCGGCCAACCTAAGCATCCCAGTAACTGGGACCTGGACTGGAGCCGGCATGGACTGCTACGATAGTCATGAGTCCCGATACATTACCTGCCGCGGCACATGGAATGGAACGCACCTGCAGACAACGTCGAGTCGAAGGTCGTGATTTGCGCTGTGAGCCCAGCCTGCGGGGGAGCACCACACCACCGGGATCCTGACAGGACCGGACCGGGCCGAAGCGCGAGCCTTTCCTCGCCCTAATTTTTGGACGCGGACCCTCGTGGTCTATTCTTGCTTCTACCCCTTGCTTCTACCCGCATCTTGATGGCTCTGTTATTTCCAAGATAAATTTTCGATCAAGCGGGAGCGCGCTGACCCCGACATCACGAGGGCAAAGGCCACAATACCATGTTTTTTCCTCGCCATCTCAGTCCCCTTCCATCACTTTTTGGTTTTGGCTTCGGTGCTGATTACTTTACGACACCCTCACTTATCGCTATGACTGCCACCTCGATTAACGATTTTATGATCCTGCTACCTTACGACGCGTTGATTCCTTTTTGATGTCTTGTGATTACTTACAACTCGTGTTACAATTAACCAGAAAATCAGCATGAGGAATAACGCAAGCAGTTTGACGTGTGCGCACTTGCCTGTGTAGTCATTCACTATTGAATGCTTTGGGTCTTCGGAGGCTTAATTTCCTAGACGGGTTTGTAACGGGTCTGAGGCGAAGTGAGGACCGAGCGGAGGCTCTCATTTACCCGCGTTTCTTTAATGTACTGGGCTCTCGGTACGACCGGTCTGTATCTCTGATATGTACCCCGGAATAAATATGGATCCAACAAAAAAAAAGAACGAGCGGAGGCTAATGTAGATCATAAGTTACTGTAGTCTTCGTGCGGGCGGCACGTGGCCCACTCCTCTCTTCCGTGCTCCACCGGTCCATTCTTTTTCTCAACCGGTTCAAAGAACCCTGACTCTTTTGTGTTCTCCTTTTCGCTGCATTCTGGAATTAAAACCGCCAAGGGATCGATGAAGAAGCGGGTTTTTTGTCCCTTGCTCGTCAGCGCGCTCCGGGAGGGTTCCCACCCGCCCGGTCGCGACCCCGACTCGGACACAAAATCGCCAATTTTTCGATCGAGAAGCACCTCGTGCTTCTGCCCGGTCTCTACTAGCTCCCCGAGTTTCATACCTAATCGTATACTCCCCCATATCTATCCTTTCCGTTACTTACCCTAGCATGCCTGCTCATTCCTTGAATGGAATATTTTTCTTTCCGTTTTTCCTCCCCCCGTGCTACTCGCGCCGAATTTTTTCACTTTCCCCTTCCCCGTCCTCACTCGGTGCTGCACGGGCACGCGTCTCCAGTAAGCTAAGGTAAGCAGCCCACAAAGATATTATATGACCATAGCGGGAACAACCCTGCTTGTGGGAGAGATAGCGTTGCGATTTTTTTTATTTTTGTACAGATAGGATCTCACTGGTGCGTGCTAAGTTAATGGCCGGACTTTGCAAGATCCTTGCAATGCCCGCATGGAACAGGAAGAAACGAACAAACTGAAATATAATTTCACCAATGGTATATTTAACATGGACATGCACGATCTCATAACGAGGGAGGTCACACAAGACGGCCGACCATGTCATTCTGGGAACGCGCGCGAGGTGGCCTGAGCCCGTGGTGACGAGCAGGTGGATCCGATCACGCTCGACCTCGCGTAACTCAGGCCAGAGCTCCACCACCGTATCAATTGCCTTCTGCAACATGCACGTCCTCTGTCAGATCACACACATGAGAGAGAGAGAGCGGGCGCACGTCGTAGGTCTCGGCAGCGAGCGCGAAAGCCATGTTTTTGTTATAACGGAATGTCAGGATATCGACAGGCTGCTTGCCAGTGGTTGTCTGCTTTACATACCACGGCGAGGGTGAAGGCAGCGACATCGGGGCTGCCACTGGAGGTGGCGGGTGCGGCATGACGGCGATCGGCGGATGTTGCGGGGGCCAAACGACTGAAGGTGGGATGTAAGATGGAGATGGAGAACGCAGGGGGCGGAGTCGGTAGGCGCCTGTTTCAAGATATTCCGGTGGTGTCACGCGGCGACGAGCGGGCTGACGACGACGACGACGACGATAGGTGGGCAGGCTTTGGCTCGAGCTACGACTGCCACCGCGGCGAGTGGGGCTTGGGCTATAACGATACCGGTAATATTCAGATGCAGGGCTCAGCCGACGAGGATTGCGACTGCGGCCTCGGCCCTCCTTGTCCGGAGCGATCGGTGGTGCGGCAACCACAGGAGGGCATATGTGAAGACCGGTGCACTCGTCGACGAGGGGGGTGTCACGATACGAGACGGAAGTAGGGGACACATCATCAGAAGGGGAGTACAAGGATGCTGGCATGTTTAAGGGAGGGGGTCGAGACACGACCCCCAATATGGGGTTGGAGCAGGCGTCTATGGTCGTTTTGAATTTCAGTACTAAAAAGTATCATTTTCGGTGTGCAAAGTAGGATATGGATGATTTGAAATCTTCAGTATCAATTCGGATAAAAATAGCCCAAGTGAGTGCTGTACAGTACGACCATCCTCTCTCTCATCTCTCTGTCGATCCGAAATTCGCTTAGGGACCTCCACCTCTCGGTGCAAAACACGCTCTCGCTTCATTCAACATCGGATGTCTTCATTAAAAGCGTGCCGCTTCCACACGCTCCCATCCCGGTGTTGAATGGAGCTACATGGGCCATGGCTGCAATAAATACCGTACTTTCCCACGTCTTACAACCGCTAAACATCTCAACCTTGAAGATATGAAAGAATGACCCGAAGGCCCATTATGCCATTTCTATTTTGGAGAACTCCTATGTATGATTCACGTATACTGGTCCGCGGCGTGTCTACCCTGTCTACAGCGACGCCTTGCCACGCGGTTCGAATGGCAGCAACACCGCGATGAAGCCCGCCACTATGAACAGGACGCCTGAGATGTAGATCGGTACAGAAGTCGTGAGGTCTGCATAAAGTGCGATGATAGGAGCCATAACTCCGAACACGCGATTAGCAGCCGCAACAAGCGCGTTACCCGTCCCGCGATCTTTGGTGGGGAACAGCTCTGGCGAGAGCGCGTACAGGACGCCATACATGATGTTGCTCGTGAAGGTGTAGCCGCAGTTCCAGCCGAGCAGGGCTGCGGAAGAGCGTGCGGTAGTCGAGGCCAAAAGGAACACGCCTGTCAGGACTGCATGTTGTTCGTCAGAACTGTATCAGGAAGTCGCGTCACGGGTTTACGAACTTGTGGATATTGCGAGCGAGCCGCGTCTACCGAGAAATGGAAGCTCGACTGTCCATCCAGCGAGTAACGCGCCGGGAACGCCAACAACGCTCAGAATGACTTGCTAGTAGGACATCGAAAATACTCAGTGAAGTAAGGTGTCACGAAGGGAACTGGGAACTTACATTACGATAGGTGATATACGTCGACCCGTCTCCGAAGTCCGCTCCCCGAGTTGCCAAGCTATAAACCACAATCAGAAATATAAAGAAAACGAGAAGGGAAGCACATACAAGTACGTTAAGAAACTGCTGTATCTAGTAGGGCATGGCGACGAGTCAGAAGAGCCCGTTGAATAGAGAGAATAGAGCCCTCACAATGGGAACGCCAGACCAATGAGAGCTGAAGGAAGAGGGTTAGAGAACACGAAAGAGAAAGAAAGGCAACAGAGCGCACCCCAGACAATAATCAATAGACTGGTCGACCATGCCAGCTTTCGCGTCTGGAACAATGGCGTCACGTGATCCCACCCGAATGATCTCAGTGTCCTGCGTGCGGCACCTAGTGCCGATGTGTCTATTATTGGCAACTGGGTCTTCTCAGGGTCCCCATTCCCAGAAGAAGGGGAAAACCGCCTCTCGGCGTCGCGTAGCATTTCCAGCGTGAGGCTGCTAGATTTCCCATTGTAACGTGCCACCTTGTGCACAACCTCTACCGCCTCCGCGTCACGCCCACGACCCATGAGGTATTTCGGACTTTCGTAAAGATGGAACACAAAGAAGCGGAGCACGAAGAGAAGGAGCATGAGCCCACCCATCGCGTAAAGGAAGTACCGCCAGCCCTGGTTCTCGGAGCGCGGACATGGAGAAGGGGGGACGGTTGTCGGACAGGAAAAGTTGACAAGTAGTGGCCACGCGACCTAGGCTCAACTGAGGAAGAGGAAAAGGAAGGAGGAGGAAAAAACCAACGAGACTACCGAGAAGTTGCCCGAATGCCCACCAAATGGACAGGACGGTCAACAAATATTGATGTGATGCGGGGATGAATTCTGGATAAGAGCCGCATTAGTCTGGTCCATATTGGCGATGCAGTTGACAAACCCAAGAAGACAGCAGAGTCCACAGGAAGATTGCCACCGACTCCAATACTCCACACAGTCACGAGGGAGCATAACGTGATAGTGTCTGGTGACCCTCCAGCAGCAACCGCAAATATGCCAGTGATAAGGAGAGTCAGATTGAAGGACAACCTTTTTTTGAGTGGCAAAATATGCGTTCGTTTCCAAATAAAATTTTATGAGAACAAAAAAAGAAGCGTACTTGCGTCCCCAGATGTCGGATCCAACGCCCCAGAAGATGCAACCCACGAGCAAACCTATGTGCTGTCCGAGCTTGAGGAAGGGGCCTTGAAAACCAAACTCGTTGACAACAGACGTGAGAATGAGCACGGTTACGATCTTCAAAGAGGATTATGACGACCAGATATATAAAAATGGTACGGGAACGACTTACGGGCCAAAGATTATCGCTGTTCAAGTCAAGTGTCATCGAACGGCTTTACTTGGCAGACGAGTGGTACGCACGAGAGCCAACCAAAGCCGGTAACGATGAAAAGATACCACTTGATGGATGAGATTGCTTAAGCACGGGGCAAAGGGATGTCGCAGCTAGGGTCGAGACGCACCTGGTATTTCCCCATGCCAATCTCTTGGAGGGCATCGTTGAGAACCTTTGCCTTCGCGGCGTAAAGTGGATCGAGCGAGTCATCAAAGACATTCTCTGTTTCTGCCCGAATAGCTACTTCTGTAGTAACGCTGTCGTCCTTGTGCTTTTCTGAGCGGCTCAGGCTTGCACGGTCGTCGGCCATCTCTGGGAGAAGAGAAGCGAATGAGGACCAGCATTTTTGGGTCACAGCTTGGGATTTTTATGCCCTTCGAGTCGTCTTCTGAGAGAGAACCTCTAACAGGGGTTGCTTCGATGGTAATCTGGTGTATGGAGTAGCTGCCATAACGATAGAAGGACGAAACCTTCACCTCACGCGTCTCGCCTGTCATGCATGTCATGTCAAGGCGCCACCGGCCCGTTTGACCGCGGATGACTCTCATGTGGCCCAACGAACGTGGTAACGCGAACGTGGTCAACTTGGAACTTTTCATCCTCTCAGGCTTCGGCTTCGGTCTTATCTACGTATGATTCCTGCCCCCTGGATTGCACAGAAATCTTCGGGCTTTGCATACATACCATGACGCACGTGCTCAGTCAGGTCTAAACACCCTATTAGTACGGTATAATGGCTCTCGGATTGTAACTTTTCGGGCTGTATCCCAACAGGCTCCAACAAGTAAGGCGTAATTGCAATTTTCCCAACTCTCCAAAACGTGTTATACCAGGCCTTCAGGTTCTAGACAGTGTAAAAAGGACCAAGTGGGGTTCACTCAGCACCATGCCGAAACAAAGAAGAACAACAGGAGAGCGTACCTTGTAACGTCAGGCGCGGACGGGGTATCCACGTACTCCCATTTTTTGAATGCGCGCGTGAGCCGTCCCCACCGTCCCCCATGCCACGTCTCCAGCTCCGCCCACTCTTGCGTGTCCGCGCCCCAGGTCCCGCGTGTGAAGGCCAACCAACCCACCGCAGTCACGTCTGCATAAGTCTCGCGCTCGCCGAACAGGAACGTGTCCGACTGTCCGCGTGCGTCCGCATCCTTCGCGAACGGCTCGAGTGCCTCGCGCAGTGCGGCCCAGCGCGCAGCGGTGGGTGCGCCAGGTGGTGTGATCTCCTCGAGCGGCATCCCGCACATGCGCTCGCAGAGCATGCGGAAGTAGGACTTACTGCCTTCGTTCAACTGCTCCCAGATGCGCAGCATGAGCAGTGGCCTGAGCACGGCGGGGACGCTGTGATTGAACTGGGCGTCGAAGGCTACGATCGCATCCTCCGTTCCGCGCGGGAAGAGCGTCGGCGCGTCCGGGTACATGCGCTCTAGGTTGAGCGCGATCTGCAGCGATCCGGCGAGGCTCCGCTCGGTTGCTGGGTCGCGCAGGATGGGCACGGTGTAGCGGGGTTGTCCGCCAAGGTGTAAGACGGTGTGTGGTGCGCCGATCCGCTTGGCGACCGCCGCGATATCGGGTAATTCGATCCACTCCGTCTTGTATGGTATGCTCTTATAGTTGAGGAAAATCCTGCAAGCGTACATCCATCCCCACTCGGATTGGAATGCCTAAAACATTCACACACCTGGTTTTCAATACGTTAGGCGAAAATGCTTGGTGCTTGGTTGTGTTTCCCGTAAGGTCATAGAGGATGTAGCTTGTGTCTCTGGACATGGCTATGGTGGTAAACGTCCAAGGGGTGCCAGCGATGCAACACTGGCTTTAGTACCGTCTATTGCTCGGTTCGGAACCGAGCCTCTAAATGACAAGGTTTGACAAACGATTGGAAGACCGGGTAACGCCCACCGCGCTCGGTGGGCATCTCTCACTGACATTCTTCGAATCGAACGAGATGCATAATCAAGCGGATTGGTACCAGTACAACAGCAGTGAGAGACGATAAATCCACTCAGAGTCGCATGAGCAAAGCCTTGAGCAAAGCTGCCGTACGGCGAGGAGAGCAACGCGCCTTGCGCGATTCGCGCTCTGTTCCAAGCGCAGAACTACGTCATGGGTCTTTTCCGCGCCTTTGTAGAGCGCGATGACGTCGTTCCACTTGAGACTCCTCGAGCATTTCCTGCCAATACCCCCGAGTGGCCAGGATTGACACCTGCGTACTTGCCTTTGCAATTGTGTTATCTGTCACAATACAGGTCCTTTACTTATTCACTAGAATGTCTGGGGAGAGTGCAGGGGGCCCTGTGGGTGTCTATCTGCACCCTACGCTACGCCCTTTAACCGCGCAATTGTCCACGATCGCTCAAATGGTGTGCTTATCTCAGTGATCGCCTAACCATCTGTTAATTATGTAATAACCCGAATTCGGTAGCTCTCATAGCCCATCGACCACCAGATGTGGCCGCAGCCTGTAGATGAGGCGCTTCACCACGACCTGGCCCATCAGGAAATTTGGAGAACTCCTATGTGCGATTCACGTACTGCGCCGCAGCATTCTTCCCTGTCTACAGCGACTCCTTGCCACGCCGCTCGAATGGCAACAACACCGGGATGAAACCTGCCACGATGAACAGGGCGCCTGAGATGTAGACCGGCACAGATGTCGTGAGGTTTGCATAAAAAGCGATGGTAAGCGCCATGATCCCGAACACGCGGTTAGCTGCCGCAACAAGCGCGTTATCCGTCCCGCGATCCTTGGTGAGAAACAGCTCCGGCGAGAGCGTGTACAGGACGCCATACATGATGTTGCTCATGAAGTTGTAGTTGCAGTTCCAATCTATCCGTGCTGCAGAATGGCGTGCTGTCGTTGAAGCGAAAAGGAATACACCAGTCAGGACTGCACATTGTCCATCATTAGAACTGTACCAGGAAGTCGCATCACGAGTTCACGAACTTGTGGAGATTGCGAGCGAACCGCGTCTACCGAGAAGTGGGAGCTGGACTGTCCAAACAGCGAGCAATGCGCCGGATACGCCAATGACGCTCAGAATGACTTGCTAGTAGGGCATGAAAATGTTCAGGTAAGTAGGGTGTCACAACGAAGAACTGGGAGCCTACGTTACGATGAGTAATATACGTCAAGCCGTCTCCGAAGTCCGTCCACAAATCTGCTGTATATGGTAGGGCGTGCGTACGAGTCAGAAGAGCCCGTTTAATAGAGAGAATAGAGCCCTCACAATGGGGACGCCAGACCAATGAGAGCTGAGGGAAGTTCGAGAACACGAAAGAAAAAGAAGCAGAGCGCACCCCAGACAACAATAAATAGACTGGTCGACCATGCCAACTTTCGCGGCTGGTCAATTGATTTCAGTGTCCTGCGTGCTGCGCCTAGTGTGGACGCATCTATCATGGGGTCTTCTCAGGGTCCCCATTCCCAGAAGACAGGAAAAATCACTCCTTGTCGCGTAGCATGTCCAGCCTGAGGCTGCTAGATTTCTCATTATAACGTGCGACCTTGTGCACAACCTCAACCTCCTCCGCTTCGTGCCAATGACCCATGAGGTATTTAGGGCTTTCATAGAAATTAAATACAAAGAAGCGGAGCACGAAGCGGGAGAGCAAGAGCAAGAGGCCACTCATCGCGTAAAGGAAGTACCGCTAGCCCTGGTTCTTGGAGCGTGGACATGGAGAAGGGGGAAGGGTGTCCGGAGAGAAGAAATTGACAATTTTGGCGACGCAACCTAGTCTCAACTGAGGAAGAGGAAAAGAAAGGAGGAAGAGACCAGTGCGACCACCAAGAAGTTGCCCCAGAGCCCACCAAATAGACAGGACGGTCAATAGATGTTGATGTGATGAAAGGATGAATTCTGGGAAAGAGCCCCATTAATCTAGTTCGTATCAACGATGCGAGTGGAAAACCCAAGACAGCAGAGTCTACGGGAAGATTACCGTCCGTACCGGTACTCCACAGAGCCGCGAGGGAACATAACGGCGAAATATGCGCTCGTTTTCAAAAAAAAAAAAAAAAAACCGTACTTGCGTCCGCATATGTCGGATCCAACGCCCTAGAAAACGGCACCCACAAGCAATCCTATGTTTTACCCGAGCTCGAGAAAGGGCTCTTTGAAAACAAATTCGTCGGTAATAGACGTGAGAATGAGTAAGTTATGATTTGCAAAGACAATTCTTACGACCAGATAGGAAAAAAAAAAAAAAAAGTACGATTTACAGGCCAACGATTATCGCTTTTCAAGTTCAAGTATCACCAAAAAGCTTTACTGTGATGTTAGAAGACGAGCGGTATGCACAATAGCCGACCAAAGCCAGTGACGACGAATAGATATTTGGAATGGTTCCGACTACTTATCTGATCCGAGTATTTACCTTGCTTTCCTCCGGGAGGTGGCTTCTAGCTTCCGATAACGACAGCACGTGAGCTCAGCTCTAGTTTACCTACAGTATACTGAAATTTCGCGACGCGAAGACTGGTCTTGTATTTCTGATACTTTCCCAAACAAATGGTTCAAAAAAGACGAAAAGATACCGCTTGAAGCTCGAAGGATGAGATTGGCTAAGCACGGGGCAAAGAGACGTCGTAGCTTGGGTCGAGATGCACCTGATATTTTCCCATGCCAATCTCTTGGAGAGCGTCATTGAGGATCTCTGCCTCTGCGGCATAAAGTAGATCGAGCGAGTCGTGTTCAAAGGCGTTCTTTGTGTCTGCCAGAATAATTGATTCTGAAATAACACCGTCGTCCTTGTGCTCTTTTGAGTGGCTTGCACGGTCGTCGGCCATTTCTGGGAGAAACGGAGCGAAGGAGGACAGACATTTTTAGGTCACAGTTTCGGGTTTTTGTATCCACCGAGTCGTCTTCTGAACAAAAATGACGAAATCGCACACGCCACTTTAGGTACTTAGATCTACTAGTGAGCTCATGTGGCCCCGCTATCTCCTTCGAATCCACGCGGTGTCGCAGCGTCCCAAGGACCACGGATCTCGCTTAGAAACGATATCAGTGATGCCCAGATTCATAAAGGAAAACAAAAGGAATCATACTGTTTGTACTGTTGTGCCCACATCAGAACTGCGGGTGCCCCAAATGTAACGCTCATCAGCACGGCCGCACAAAGCCCAGGTAATGGTGCTGCTAGTGTAGCCAAACCAAGCATCCCGGTAACAAGCGCCTGGACTGGAGCCGGCGTGGACTGCTAGTCATGAGTCCCAATACAATACCTGCCGCAGCACCGGACGCACCTGCAATCGACGCCGAAGGACGGGGAACAACGCAAACGCTTCGACGGAGAACAGCATCAGCGCGAACGCGGCGAGGTCGTCGTGCAGCCGCGAGGCAAGGACAACGGTGGCCGAAATCGCAGCGTTGATGGACAGCACCGACGTCAACCTTTCCTCCCCATATTAAACGCCAACTCCAAAGGGAGAGAAAGCAATGCGCACCGTTCGCGCTGGATCGGGGAGGCGCTGTAAGTGTAGTCGGCAAGCGCGGCGTGCACCAGGAAGAGGGCCGTCGCGAGCGCCCAGATCGAGTCGGCCGACGTGGGGGCCGTGAGAGTACGGAGGATGGGCGCGAGGGCTATGAGCGCGAGGAAGACGAGCAGGGACGCCTTGACCGTGCGCGCAACTGATGGGGCGCACGATTAGTTCGCGGGATTGAATTTGATCGGGGAGGAAAAAGGCACGCACGACGTTCGGAAGAGGGCGCATCGCTCTCAAAGTGCCCCATCAGCTCCCAGACAAGACAACCCCCCAAGAAGCCCACGCTGGAAAGCGCGGCCAGTAGACGCGGGTCGAGCGTGTGGTCGAGTAGCCGGGTGAAGACGGCGAGAAAGACGAAGATGACGGAAAGGTGCTGGGAGATGGTACATGCGCCCAGCACAAGTGGCCAATACCTATACGGGAGTACATTGGCTACACATGGTGTCAGTCATTTAGAGAGTGCTATGGAAAAGACGTTTACGGTTCTTGGAGAGGGCGGAAAGGAATGAGGGTGGGACGTAGTTGTCAGGAAATGGTTGTGTTCTCCATAGGACACGCTCCCATTCGGGTGGTGCGTCGTCGACGACAGAGGTCATAAGACGGGAAAGCCAACGCCACACGCATGGCGGCGGAGATTTGAAATCGCACTCAGTCTTGTACTCTACTACAATTCTCTGTTTATACAGACTAGAATCTGCGGTTCCAGTAACCAACAACCTCATTGCAATTTCTCTGACTCCAAAGCATGTTTTACAAGACCTTCAAAGTCTAGATAGTGTGAAATGGACCAAGTTCAGCAGCGTGCCGAAAACAGAAATAAAGGAGAAAACAATACGCACTTAGCGATATCAGGCGCAGACGGGGTATCCACATATTCCCATCTCTTGAATGCACGCGTGAGCCGCCCCCACCGCCCCCCGTGCCACGTCTCCAGCTCCGCCCACTCTTGTGTGTCCGCGCCCCAGATCCGGCGTCCCCAGGCTAACCAACCCACCGCGACGACGTCCGCATACGTCTCGCGCTCGCCCAGCAGGAACGTGTCCGACTGTCCCCGTGCATCCGCGTCCTTCGCGAACGGCTCGAGTGCCTCGCGCAACGCGGCCCAGCGCGCGGCGGTGGGTGCGCCGGGCGGGGTGATCGCCTCGAGCGGCTGCTTGAACATGCGCTCGCGGGTGGTGCGGAAGTATGGCTTGCTCCCCTCGTTCAGCTGGGCCCAGATGCGCAGCATGAGCAGCGGGGCGAGCGTGCCGCCGACGCTGCGCGTGAACTGGGCGTCGAAGGCTATGATTGCGTCCTCCATTCCGCGCGGGAAGAGCGTCGGCGCGTCCGGGTACATGCGCTCTATGTTGAGCGCGATCTGCAGCGATCCGGCGAGGTTCCGCTGGGTCGCTGGGTCACGAAGGATGGGCACGGTGTAGTGGGGTTGTCCGCCGCGGCGTAGGACGGTGTGTGGTGCGCCGATCCGCTTGGCCAGCGCGGTGATGTCAGGGAATTCGACCCATTCCGTCTTGTGCGATATGTTCTTGTAGTTGAGGACAATCCTGCAGGCGTACGTCCATCCCCACTCGGAGTGAAATGCCCAAAAAATTTTACACACACCTGGTTTTCCATACGTTAGGTGACCACGCTTGGTACTTGGTCGCGTTTCCCGGAAGGTCGTATAGGATGTAGCTTATGCCTCTGGACATGGCTTTGGATGGTCAATGGTCAACGTTCAGGGGGATGGCAGCGAGGCAACGCGGGCATTAGCGCCGTCTTTTGCTCCGTGACGGTTCAGAGTTGAGCCTAAAATCACAGGCTTGACAAACGATGGGAAAACGGGGCAAGGTTCATTGCGCTCGGTGGGCACTACAACATCTCTTACTGACAACCTCAGTACCGGAGCAGCATTGGATAAAATGCGTATAACCAAGCGGATTGGTGCCAGCATAATCGTAGCGAGGGATGATTACAGTAACCGCTTAACGACGGTAATATGACGATTATCTACGTAATATGTCGGTCTATTACTGTAGCCTCGGTTTGCCGGACTGTATCCGGGCTGATTCCCAACACCTTCCATTCGCCGAGTCTACTGTGCTAGGACGAATCATGGACTTCGTTATTATCGAGTCTGTCCCATGTCTCCATTTTGCGATTTCCCGAAATCCTGGGTCCGATTGCTGGTGTTATTATTGTACATGGCTCACTATGTTGACTCGGAATAGATTAAAAGCGGGATCCGGAGTTGTTCTATACCACGATTCGGGTGTCGAATGTCGGCTCATAATTTTGACCTTGTGGCCTGGCTGGCGACGACTCTATTAATATCTTCATTGCGAATGGTTCGAGGAAATAGAAGCCTGAGAGGACCTTTGGGGAAATGATGACAGAACGCGTGGGCATGCTAGAACCTCTATGATACAGCAACCTCTATCATGATGAGGCATCCAAGCGGCTCTGGTCTTTCCTATGTTTCTTCTGACATGTCTTGGCTGAGCGACGCGGCAAAGGAAGGCCGCATAGTCACTCGTAACACCGCAGCAATGAGGGTGTGATGCTACTCTTTGTCTATGAACTCACCTTTTTTACCCTTCAGGTTCGCGGGTCTAAATACCGCGAAATTAGAAGTCGATAGTGGGAGTGCTAACTTTTCTGGGACAGGGAAGCTGTCAGGTCTGCCATCATACTTGGAGCTGGGAGTCGATCTACAGCGTGGCCATGGGTCCGTTGTGAAAGGCCTGTTCATATTCAATATGGGCATCCTTTGCCTCACCGGAGAGTGGTGACTCTGGTTCTACAGTCTTCCTCATACCTTCTGGACGTTACACTTACCGCCGCATAGCTCTGAACGTTCCCTCCTTGTCGGGATCCAGCGCATTTGCGCGACGCTTAATTCAGGTCCGCGCCCGACTACTCTAGTTCCAGCCTAATATCGAGCATTCATACGTCAACTAGTGGCACCCCTTATTACATTTCATTTTGGTTCCGTAGTTAAATACCTCGCCCACGCTTACCGTCTACCTCAGACATCGCTCGTACACGCGCGATTCCTGAGACATCCCCTCGTTCATCTAGTTCGTCTCGAGCGTGTTCCGAGCTCCCCGAGAACCTCCCATAACCAACACTTCTCTCCACTGTATCTATCTAAACAAGATGTCTTTTGCTACTCATCGCCCTCTTCTCTTTATTTGTCTATTCTTTGTTTATTTTGGATCCATTGACGCCCTTCGCTTTACTTCTAACGTCAAGGTTTCTGACGGCGCGCGTGCCATCATTGCTCACGACAGGGCACGAGCACAAAAGCTTCTTGCTCGTGTCCAGCCGCATGGTCCAAACGCCCACAAGTTGACAGGGCTCAGGAGTCGCGCTACCTATTACCAACGCGACCGCCAAGTCGTCAAACCTCTATCTCGAGACGAAACTGGCGAAACCATCGACATCACCGATACTGGTTCGTCTTTATCATCACCTTCCGGCGTCATGGTGTTGATATAAGTATTCCAGCTATAACTTATACTGTCTCGGTCGGAGTTGGTAGCCCGGCCACCAACTATACTCTTCTTGTCGATACCGGCAGCTCCAATACCTGGGTTGGTGCTGACAAGCCATATGTCCGGACCGGCACCAGCAAAAATACCGGGAAGCAAGTTGTACGTACAATCCGTTAGAGCATAGGCGGTTATTCACACTGGTTTCACCATCAACTTGAAGACCATTAACCATGGATCTACATCTTTCTCTGGAACCGAGTGTGCGTATCGTTCCTCTTTCGGCGCTCAGTACCAATCCCGTGCCACGCGGTCTAATTGTCCCTCTAGACATGGATCAGGTGACGCTATCTCCCTCACTTGTAATCAACTCCCAGAGGATCGGTGTTGCATCTACTACTAAGGGCTTCAAGGATGTGGATGGTGTCCTCGGGTGCTGTCGCTAATTCTTGCTACTACAATGCTCTATCATCCTACTGACTTTTTCACGCTCCGCAGTATCGGCCCAGTTGACCTCACTAAAGGCACGGTTAAAGACGACAACACACCTGTACCGACTATCACAGACAATCTCTTCAATCAGGGCACTATTTCCACCGAGTCCATCGGTATTTTCTTCCAACCATCCACGTCCTCAGATCCGGTCTCCAACGGAGAGCTCACATTTGGCGGTGTTGATTCATCCAAGTGTGTTCTATGTTTACTCTTACAATGTGTGGAATTGATAGGGTGGTAAAGGATCACTGGTGACGTGAATTATGTACCCATCACGAGCACCTCTCCAGCGAGCGAATACTGGGGCATTGACCAAGCTATCACGTACGGTTCTAGTGGACAATCGATCTTGAAGTCCACCGCTGGTATCGTCGACACGGGCACCACGCTCGTTCTCATCGCCACCGGTTCGGCTTCTACCCTTCGTGCTTCGTTGAGTGACGGATATGTGCTGACTTCAATCATCGATAGACGCGTTCCAGGAGTACCAGAGGGCCACCGGAGCAATCCCTGACCCGTATGTCGTTCTTCCCGTATCCGCACTTCGGACTTTCGACCCCAAATTTCTGTCCTCTCATTTTTTCTTTGCTTCACCTTCTAGAGCGACCAGCCTTCTCACAGTCACAGCCTCCC
The DNA here is from genome assembly GCA_025766275.1 of Lactarius indigo. Taxonomy (NCBI): domain Eukaryota; kingdom Fungi; phylum Basidiomycota; class Agaricomycetes; order Russulales; family Russulaceae; genus Lactarius; species Lactarius indigo. The sequence goes on from JAFKAC010000077.1 coordinate 195,361, forward strand.
AATTCGATAACCTGCAGTCGCTCTTCTTCCATATCGGTGACGTGCAGTACGAGCTGACGCCGAATGCACAAATCTGGCCCCGCACGCTGAACACCGCAATCGGCGGTAAATCGGATCAAATATATCTCATCGTGAGCGACCTTGGTGGCCCATCGGGTCAAGGGCTCGACTTTATCAGTATGTGTTCGCTCTATTTTCGTGCGCTTCGCAAGGATTAAGTGCCGCTTACTTCGTCTGAACAGACGGGTTTACGTTCCTGCAGCGCTTCTACAGCGTGTACGATGTGAGCAACTCGCGGGTTGGACTGGCGACCACCCCTTTCACAAATGCGGAGACCAATTAACTTATTCGGACGACTGGTTATTCTGCGTACTAGTCTGGTAGTACCTATGCAAAAATCGACTTTATTTCCTGTAGCTTCAACAACACATCATAGCTACTTTATATTGTACATACTAATAGAAGAATGAATATCCTATTCAATGGTATTTTCTTCTTATTTTTTTCCCTGGCTCCTAGGAAGCACGACCGACTTCACCCAATGCGAACTTAGTCACGCAGTTTCACTCCAAGAGACCCCCAAGGTGATACAACTCTATCGTATGCATATAGTGACCATTTACATCCACCTGACACCACTAGTACTCTCAAGCGGTCAGCAGCACATGGAGATTGTAGTGTTGACTGTTGCGTGCTCTTGGCACTGTTGGATCCCCTTTTGTGTCTACTGGCATGACTCACAATATGGATTGACTCTTGAGACGGTGACTTGACGTAGACTGAAGGTCCGGACAGTACCGAAATCAGATCCGTCGAATGGCAGACACCAGCGAGTGACGAACAATGCTATTTTGGATAACACAACATATACAACGTATGACAGTGCAACGGCACGAGGGAATCCGTGAGAACATCTAGCCAAGATACAGTACAAAGAAAGACATGAGGCCTGTACAGATACAATTGCGGACCAGGAAACGCACAACGCGGTGCTCAGCCGGAGCACATGACGCATGCTTCCTTGTTCTCAAGCGAACACGCCAACTTCGCCTCCTCCAGCTCCCGCGCCTTCTTGCGTAGCAGCGCAGCCGCAAACTCAGGATCCTTCTCAGCAGCACGCCGCTGCGCTTCGTCAAGCCCAGCCAATGCATCAGCATGCGAGTCAGCTGGGGTGAGAGGGTACACAGGGGATGTCACTGTTGAAGCACTCGACGGCGCTGATGCAGAGGGGGAGACGACCGACTCGCCAGGGACCGCAGGAGCGACCGACCCGGCGTTCGCCGTACCTTCGGGTGAGGCCGAAGGGTACGCAGGTGGCGGAGTGGGCGTGGAAGTGGGAACGGGATGTACGACCGTCGCTGTCTTGGCAACCGCCGTCCGATCCTCTTGGTCCTGCTGTTCTTTCTGCTGCTTGACTTGCGCAAGCAATGCGTGGTCGACCGTGAACTGGATCGCCTGTGCCGCTGGACGCGTGCGGAGGTAGTACATGCCTGTCTTGAGGCCGCGCTTCCAGCCGTAGAAATGCATGCTCGTGAGCTGGCCGAGTGTGGGCGCCTGCAGGTGCACGTTGAGACTTTGGCTTTGACAGATGAACGCGCCACGGTCCGCCGCAAGGTCCAGAACTTTCTTCTGCGAGACCTCCCAGACCGTTTTGTAGATGGCTTTGACATCTGCGGGAACCTCGGGGATAGCCTGAACGGACCCGTTGTTTGCGATGATCCTGTTCTTCATGTCGTCGTTCCAGAGCCCTAGGTCGACAAGCTCACGTAAAAGCCAAGGGCACACGACCTGGAACTCCCCAGCAAGGACGCGCCGGGTGTAGATGTTACTACAAGCGGTGAGAAACCCCATTTCAATCAAATCTCGTAGAGAAAGAAGCATACCTCGTGTAGGGTTCGAAACACTCGTTGAAACCCAGAATTTGGCTTGTTGACGCAGTAGGCATGGGAGCAACGAGGAGAGCGTTACGCATCCCATGTTTTGCAACCTTCTCCTTAAGACTGGCCCAGTCCCACAATTCGGTGGGCGTGACATTCCAGAGATCGTACTGGAGCTGCCCTTGCGACGCGGGACTGCCCTCGTATGTTTCGTACTTGCCTTGCGTTTGCGCCATCTCACAGCTGGCCTCTACTGCAGCGTGGTAGATAGTCTCGAAGATCTGCTGGTTAAGCAAACGCGCCTCGGGCGAATCAAAAGGCATGCGCAGGACCATGAACGTGTCGGCCAGTCCCTGAACACCGAGGCCGATCGGACGATGACGCATGTTCGAGCGACGCGCTTCCGGGACGGGGTAGTAGTTGGCATCGATGACGCGATTCAGATTGTACGCGACGACTTTGGCGACGTCGTGCAATTTTTGGAAGTCATACCGATTGCCTCGGATGAAGGAAGGTAGTGCGATTGAGGCAAGGTTGCATACAGCGGTCTCGTCCTGGTGAGGAGTATTCCATAATTTCCGTACAGAGATTGGATGACTTGATCGTGCCCAGGTTCTTTTGGTTCGATTTTTCTGCGAGCAGAATGTTAATTATTGTCGATCGAACTCGACGCGAAGCTTACCGTTGGCGTGGTCTTTGTAACACATGAAGGGTACCACCTGTCTCGATCTGGGCCTCCAAAATTGCATACCAAAGTTTCTGGGCGGGAATGGTCTTGCGAGCTCGGCCCTCACTCTCATAGCGCTCATACAGCTCCTCAAACTCGGCGCCGTAGGTCTCGTGCAAATTGGGTGCTTCATCCGGTGAGAAGAGCGACCAATCTCCGTTAGCCTCGACACGCTTCATGCTGTAGCGTAACGTCAGTAAGAACGGAAATAGATATTGTTGTATGCTCACAAGAGGTTGGGTATCCAAAGCGCATAGAAGAGGTCACGAGCCCTAACCTCCTCTTTGCCGTGATTTTTGCGAAGGTCGATGAACTCGAAGATATCGGCGTGCCATGGTTCGAGGTATATAGCGAACGCGCCAGGGCGCTTATTTCCACCCTGGTCAACATAGCGAGCTGTGGCATCGAACGCGCGAAGCATGGGCACAATGCCATTTGAGTAGCCATTGGTGCCCGCAATGTAAGCGCTGATAATTTTCGTCAGCACGTGAGATAAGGAAAGAGATATGACAAACCCAGTTGCACGAATATTGTGGATATGGAGACCGATCCCGCCAGCTGATTTGCTAATCATTGCGCATTGCTTAAGGGTGTCATAGATGCCCTCAATGGAATCGTCCTTCATTGCAACCAGGAAGCACGACGACATTTGTGCGTTCGGCTGTACCAGCACTGAACAGGGTTGGTGACGCGTGCGTGAAGTAACGCTCAGACATCAAATTGTAAGTCTGAAGGACCCTTTCGATGTCGGAACCGTGGATGCCGACTGCTACGCGCATGATAAGATGCTGAGGACGCTCAGCTACGCGTCCGTTGATGCGTAATAGGTAGGAACGCTCGAGCGTTTTGAAGCCAAAGCTGGGGTTGCAGTTAGATGACTCATTCCATTTACCTATTTTAGGGGAGGCGGCTCACAAGTTGTACTGAAAGTCGCGTTCGTAGATGATGGCAGAGTCTAAGACTTCAGCATTAGCGACCACGACTTCATATGTCTCTTTCGAGATCATGCTGGCAGGTCGCCCAGTTTTGGGGTTTACTATGCAAAGGCGCGTCAGAGTTTATAAGTAAGCGTTCCAGGAAGCGCAAACCATAGTTATACAGGTCTCGGACGACATGAGAAAAGTTTTTCTTCGTTTCTTTGTGAAGGTTGGATACAGCGATGCGGGCGGCGAGGATGGCATAATCGGGATGCTTGGTCGTCAAATACGCGGCTGTCTCGGCAGCGAGGTTCTACGAGATGCGGTCGGTCAGCACACTGGAATACTATTGGAAAGAGGTGGCTGTATTCGCACATCAAGCTCGGTGGTAGTGACGCCTTGATACACGCCCTGGACAACTTTCTGAGCAACCCTGTCCGAGAATCAGCAACATAGAAGTATCAAACTAAGCAACGTACTCAATAGGGTTCACATAATTCGTGTCTAGGCCATAGCAAAGTTTGTTGATGCGGGCAGTGATCTACCCATTGTGAATAGGGGCATCGACGCGTCGCGTAATCGACATACCTTATCAAACTGAACGCGTTCCTTACGCCTAGTAGCGCACAAATGTGAGCCAACGATTAGTGACATGAGAGCATCACAGACCCATCTACGCGAGGCGGAACATCGATGAGAACACGTGTTGGAGCAGTAATGTCGAAAATAAGACTCACCTCGTTTGTATACAAAAGTAGCCATGAATGTGAAAGGTAGTTGGAACTAGGGGACACAGAATGATGGGCTAATACGTCTGAGTAGTGGATAGCCAAGCTAGTCAAGGTGAAGGTCAAGGGAAGAGTCAAGGGAAGAGACGCGACCTGCCAAAGTGTAATTATACCGCGCATTACCAAGCGCCAAGCATGTTTTCGTGTGTTTGTCACCTTCAACGTACCACCGTTGCTCATATATGGTGAAACAAAACGCTGATCGAAGCCTGCAAAACCTCAGTTCTATGCCACACCTATAGTACTGAATTTTTTATTAGAGAAAAAAGGTGGGGTAACATAACGCGGCGAGGACTATGGACGAAACTCGAGGGTTAGGGTTTACGCGTCAACAAGATCACGTTCGCGTTCTTTGCCAATATTGACGTGTCCTTGCCACTCTCGGTCCTGTCTGTGATTGTGCCTCGCACGCTTCGGGTTACACAGTCACTGGCAGGAGCTACTTACATACGGAACGATTGATAGTGTACAGACAGTGTAGATATAGTACTAAAGAACGACTAGACAGCAGGAGTGTGTCCCCGAGCTCACCCCTCACTCCACATCTGAGAATAAATCTGGCAGCGCATCCTGAGCCTCTTTCAGCTTCTCGTTGATCGCACGTCGCGCCAGCATGCGGCAATCGTGATGCATATATGTCGCGCTCCCCCACTTGTCGAACTCCTTCAGCACGGCGCGAAGGCGGCCAAGCACGTCCGCCAACCCAAGCGCAAGCACCGTCTCGCTCTTCGTTTTCTCGCGCCAGAATTCTTGCCATGACTGTACACATCCGCTCTTGTGCCAATTCACGCCACACGACTGCGCAGTGATCGAAGTTCGGAGGCGCTTTGCGCAGCTCCTCCCATGCCATCGTTAGGCGGTGGTATCCCGACAATAAGCGCATCTTCTGCGGGACAGACACCACGAGCCGCCCATCCGAATCGATCTCACCTTCGCTAGGTCCAGACCCCGGGCGCCGTACGATGACAACGGCCCTCTGCATCACCTCTAGGTATGCCTGCCCCACGTAAGACGCGTAGATCGAGTTCATCGGCGAGTGTCATTGCCATGTAGGCGCTTTGTGGCGAAGAGCTCATAAGCTTGCGTAAGGACTCGACCATCGTATTGAGTAGCCGCTCGTGTTGGCACATCTGTGCGAGCCGCACGAGCGCAACAATCTGCTCATTGTTTGTGACCTGCGACTGGAGCGTGTATGTCGGTGTCGGTGAGGTAGGTGTGACACCAAGGCCAACTAAGGGGAACGGAGAAGAGGGAGATCCCTTTCGGGTCACAGTATCCACGATGACGTCCAACGCCCACGTTTCGACTGACCTGAACGAGTACTTGTTCGAGATGCTGGCAATGTCGATGAGACGCGTGAGATTGGAAAGGCTAGAATGAACCTGGAGGAGTTCATGTGGCCTACGCTCGCACCAGTGAGGATAGAATGCGATGGCAAGGCACAACGACCCACAAGGCATATAGCGCCCATAAAAAGTTGCGGAACTGAGAGACGGTATCCCCACCGAGGACGACTGGGTTGTCGTCTGACTGTCCTTCGGCTGGCTTGTCTCCCCGCGGTAATGAGAACATGGAACTAAAAGAGGATGAATCTTTCGAAAGAGTTGTTCTGTGCACCTGCAAGATGGCATAAGACTAGACGAGCGATAATTGTTACGGACTCACATTAAACAGCGTGTTTTCCACCAGAATAATGCAACTTCCGTCGGAAAGATAGTAATCCTCGTCGCGGACAATTTCCGGAGGATGGGTTGGGAGGGTTTTCATGTTGGTTTCTTCCCTTTCGAAAAGGTTGCGGGATCGTTTCCGTGGTGGCGAATGGAGAAGCTGGGCTTTAGCGACCTCTTCGTCGTCCGGTGGGATGAACAGAGGGGTGTCTAACTCTGTCATTTACGGTCAGAGCGATGGGCGATGATTCGCGCAGCTGGCGAGGTATATATGCTGCTGCGAGCCGGAATGGCACGTGGTGGTCTATTCCCGAGCCTTGTCTCGCCAGTCTCGCTTTTTTTCTACGGCAACACCATACACTATACTCTGCATGCATGCGGAAGCAACTTGACCAGCGCATACAATTCCTTATCGACAACAATGTCAAGAAAAACCATCGCTCCTTTCATAGTCCTCGTTGGAGACAAGGGGAGAAATCAAGTGGTCAATCTTCATTTCTTGCTCTCGCAGGCACGTAATTTCTGCACGCCCCTCGGTGCTTTGGTGTTACAAGAAGGAGCTCGGATTCACGAGGTGAGTCGTTCCCGTTCCCAAGACGATTATTAGCCATTATCCTAACCTTACGCTTCAGTCACCGAAAGAAACGCGAAGCCAAAATCAAGAGAGATGTAAAACGTGGTATCAGGGAAGCAAATGAACACGACCCCTTTGAGATCTTCATCACGGTCACCGACATCCGCTACACGTGTGTACCATTTATTCAGATTGTATCCGAGTCCTATGGTATTCACAGAATGTAGCTACTACAAGGAGTCCGAGAAGATTCTCGGTAATACATTCGGGATGCTGGTGTTACAAGACTTCGAGGCGATCACGCCGAACCTACTTGCACGGACAATCGAGACCGTAGAGGGCGGCGGGCTCGTTGTGCTATTGCTGAAAACGATGACCTCCTTGAAGCAACTGTACACCATGACTATGGTGAGGGCTGAATTAGTGACGCTTCCACTAAATGCTTACACTGAGCAGGACGCACATGCCCGCTATCGGACGTCATCCCACTACGATGTCACTGCCCGCTTCAATGAACGCTTCATCCTATCCTTGGGTTCATGCGACGACTGCCTCGTTCTTGACGATGAACTGAACGTTCTTCCCATATCTCGCGGAAAGGACATCACTGCCATTGAAGAGGAACGCGGCAAGGGCAAGGAGCCGTCCCAGCTAAAGGAACTCCAGGAGACTCTTGCAGATACAAAGCCAGTCAGCGACCTTATTAAGTTAGCCAAGACGGTAGACCAAGCACAAGCGATCCTCACCTTTGTTGATGCGATTGCGGAGAAAACCCTCAGCTCAACCGTGACGCTGACTGCGGGCCGTGGCCGTGGAAAATCCGCCGCTTTGGGATTGGCTATTGCAGCGGCCCTCGCGCATGGCTATTCCAACATTTTTGTCACCAGTCCTAGCCCAGAAAACCTGAAGACCCTTTTCGAGTTCGTCTTCAAGGGCATGGACGCACTGGGCTACGAGGAACACCTTGATTACGACATTTCACAGAGCACAAACCCTGACTTTAACAAGGCAATCGTTCGTGTCAATGTCTTCCGGCAGCACCGACAGACCATCCAGGTACTCTCTTTCAAGAATAAGCGATTCATGGCTTTATTCATCATTTTTTCGCAGTACATTCAACCGCAAGATGCTCACGTTCTTGGACAAGCCGAGCTTGTAATCATCGATGAGGCAGCTGCCATCCCCCTTCCCCTTGTCCGAAACCTCATCGGGCCCTACCTCGTTTTCCTTGCGTCTACAATCAACGGGTACGAAGGTACCGGACGCTCTCTCTCTCTCAAATTGATTCAACAACTACGCGAGTCAACTCGACCGTCGCTCTCGAAAGACGTTAAGGAGGACGCAGCCTCCGGCTCGTCAACAAAACGGCCCTCGCACGTCGCGCCACCAAAACTTCGGAATCTGCGCGAAGTCAAGCTCGATACCCCAATCCGCTACGGCACTGGGGATGGGATCGAGCGCTGGCTCAACACGCTTCTCTGCCTCGACGCGACGATCTCTCCGGGCAGCGCGCTGCACGGAACACCCCACCCATCGAAATGCGAGCTCTTCTATGTTTCGCGAGACACCCTCTTCTCCTATCATCCCGCGAGTGAGGCGTTCCTACAGCGCATGATGGCGCTGTACGTCGCGTCGCACTACAAGAATCAGCCGAATGACCTCCAGTTGATGTCCGATGCACCAGCGCACCACTTGTTCGTGCTCCTCCCACCGATCGCGGACGACGAGTCACACCTGCCCTGAACCTCTTGTAGTAGTTCAGGTCGCGCTGGAAGGAAACATCAGTAAGCAGGCGATATTGGAGGGGTTACAGCGCGGGCTCCGTGCCGGGGGTGATCTCATACCGTGGTTGGTCGCTCAGCAGTTCCAAGAAGGCAAGTTTGCCATGATGAGTGGCGCGCGGGTCGTGCGGATTGCTACTCACCCGGATTATTCTAATGTGCGGACCCTTTGGACTGCGATATGGTCGTGAGGTGCTGACGTCCGGATCAAGATGGGATACGGCGCGCGGGCGCTCCAGGCTTTGAACGCGTATTATTCTGGCGAATATTTCAACCTTGATGAGTCTGCCAAACCGGAAGGTCTCTTACCCCGATGCCGCAGCGATAGACGACGTGCGTTGAAAAGTACTTCCACTACCTCCCACGGAAGCTTATTGTCAATCAGTCTACTACCCTTCTTAGTCGACCACCCTACAATCCGATCAGCTAGTGCGATGCCGCCTCTTTTGCAGCGTCTTACAGAGCGCAAACCTGAGAATCTTGACTACCTCGGAGTGTCATATGGACTCACGTCGCAACTACTTCGGTTCGCCCTGTTGGTGTTTTTGTCTCGACATTCTCTCTTATCATTTACAGGTTCTGGAAGCGTGCGGGCTACGTGCCATTATACATCCGCCAGACCCAGAGCGATCTTACTGGAGAACACACTATAGTCATGGTACGTGGACTCCAATCGTCAGCGAACGAAGAGCTAGGATGGCTAGGGGAGTTTTCAAAAGGTGAGTCCGCGCCGAGTTAGTCTGCGCTTGGCGAATAAACACGACATTTGCACTTTCTCTCTTCTATAGACTTCCGGAGGCGTTTCCTTACCCTTCTGTCATTTAAATTTCGAGAGTTTAGCAGCGTGATGGGACTTAGTGTCCTCGAGGCTGCTAATACTGGTGTCAAGTATCTCGACTCTGATAAGATGCCAGGTTGGATCTACTTACCTTATTGAGTTATCATTTTCTTACACCCCTTCTCTAGCCCCAACTCCCGAAGAGCTTTCGTTCTTACTTACACCATTCGACCTTAAGCGCCTTGACTCGTACGCTCAGAACTCTCTCGACTACCACGTCATCCTTGACTTGCTACCAACTGTGGCCTTGCTCTACTTTGAGAAACGGCTTGGAAATGAAGTGCGTCTTAGTGTGATACAGAGCAGCATACTGCTTGGGATGGGACTGCAACGGAAAAGTGTCGAAGAAGTCGAGGTGCGCGGTCGCTTTACCTATCCCTTTCACCCGACATCCACTCATACGCCCACGCTCGCAGGCGGAACTTCAGTTGCCCGTTTCCCAGGCGCTTGCTCTATTCGTGAAGCTTATTCGAAAGATCTCCGGAAAGTTACGAGACATTCAAAAGGCTGCGATCAGCTCTACTATTCGAGCCCCAGCTCCGGCAGCGCAAGTGCACCAGGATCCGGACACCAGGATTTCTCTAGTTGCGGACGCAGAGCGTGGGCTGAAAAATATGGAGGCGGAGCTCGACGCTGCAGGCGACGAGGCTACTACTACACTCCGCGAAAAGCAACGTGCTATGATTGATGCTCTCGACCTCTCGCAGTGAGTACTGTCTTTCTCTCTTCTTGGCTCGCTACAACCGACATCGTATACCAGCTCACCCACCTCCTAACTGCTCCTAGGTACGCTATTGATGATGCGTCAGCGGACTGGTCCGTTGCTGAAGCACAAGTGCGCAATACGCTTACCGGAGACGGGCGGGGCAAGTCGACGGTCGTTAGCGTTAAGGCCACAGGTGCTGCGGGGCAGAAGCGCAAATTAGTTGACGCCACGCCAGTTGCGGAGGTTAAAAATAAAAAGAACCGTAGGAGTCTTTCGAAAAAACGATGAAAAAGAGTCGAAGGCCACAATCAAACCCGGTGGTGACGCAGTGATGGGCCACTCTCTGTCGGTCTTTGTCGCGGACTCCTTACATCAGCACGGAGAGCAAGCTCAGCTTACAAAGCAAAGACTGCCTTCCGCCAGGGATGGCTTTATCCTGTTATGCTACTGCATCGATAGCTGGTAACAAGATTTGATTCCTCCTCCCACTAAGACGTAGTACCGAGACAGGACAAGTATGTGGGCCGGGACCGCCGAATGCAAGTATGGTCACATACATCTCAGTTCGCCTCTTGTTCGCCTCCTGACATCGCTTGCGTCGCCGGGCTCCATCCTCAGCGCCAGTAGCAATCCCTAACGCCCCATAGAACAGTGCGACCCACCGACAATACCTTGCTATGCACGAACGGCAGGGTGTACGTGAGAACGTCAGGGATCATTGCTGTGAGGGCGCCTGTGTAGTAGGGGTCAGGAAAATAAGTCGGAGGACAGAGCAGCCAGATGTAGTCGGAAGACGGAAATGTTAAATCGGTCTGCTACTACCTCACGACACGACCAATGGCCGACACTGAGTTAGCGAGGAAGACAAGGTAAAAGGTTGATTCCTGTGAGGTCTTAAGACCGCTTCCGTTGATGAGAGCGTCGCATTCAGATGATATCTTGGAGGATGTCATAGTAGAAACATGGTAGAAAGGAATCTGCCCCTACCCGTGCACCCGCATTAGGCTAGAGATGGAGCACAAGGATATGCCTGCCTGCAATTGTGCGAGTCGCCTTAGACTGGGGCAAAATTCTTCATTCTCGTAACTGAGTATTTCGGGCGAAAATGCCCTTACCCGGTTTGATATGGGAAGGCGAAGGCTAGTACCAATACTATTGTCACTTGAACCTGAGGGATAGAATAAGCATAAAGGTGAGATTTAGAGCCAATCGCCCAGAAAAGTGGCGTGCAAGTTGCAAAATATAACATAAACAACGAACAACGTTCTGCCTGACCTAGTATGTGCGGTGATCTCGACTTCAACGGCCGGCTTCTTTTCACTTTAATATCGTGGATACGGTTGCTTTGAAATGGCTAAATTATAAGGCCCATGTTGCAACCTTCATGAAATGGCGTGGTGAGGCGAGGCGAAATGAGAGGCGTTTCATAATACTGTATTCGGACCAGCAGCCGACGAAACAAGTATTCCTTGGCTCGTGTGTCTGTGGCTCCGAGTGTGGGTTCAGTGAAACAAAGGGGAATGGAAGTGTCAATTGTGAGGTCCCCTAGTACAGTAATGGGCAGCATCGTGAATGGGTGGTGGCCCAGTGCCTAGAAGCAGCGTATGTCCATTTCGGGCGCAATGGGAAAGGACACGTGATATGTGAACACAAGGCATTTCCGAGTTCCGAGTTCGGTTACGCTACCTGCACTCAGGCTGGCGGTTACCCTGCGGACCTCTGTGACCTTCAGCCTGCCTCCCTAACTTAGCCTTGTGTTTCCGGCGGCTTTTCGGCGTGCCGCTATCGGAGCGCTGGGGCTATGTGGCGTAAGGCGCAGTAAGCATACCTTATTCTGAATGGTACCCCTCTCTGAAGGCGAAATGGCCAAGGGAGCAATATAGGAACATGCACTCCGAGAAAACGTGTGCGCGTTATGCGTATGCATGTCGTCGACCCAAGGATGACAACAGAAAGTGGCGTGTAGTGGCCAGACCGTATCTCCTTCAGCCTATGCGATCCCCTGGTGATCGGTGGTCTCGGCCCTCCAAGTCCCACGATTGACCGGAGGCAAGCAAGACCAGAATGTAGCGATGGGTAAGGAGCACGCTAACTATTTACCCGTACCAGAGGATGTATGTACGATGCTTTCGACTGTAAGCGGTCCGATCCCTGATTGAAATCACGTATGCGTTAGACTAAGTCTCGTACAGTGCGACATGCTTTGCAGCACCACAGGACTAGGATTGAAGATGGTCAGTTTGAAGAAATATAGGGTCCTGGTTTAGTCCATGGAGTTATTCACGGGCGACTCAATGAGGGAGTACCAGCACACGGTGACGTGGCAGAATGAACGCAGCACTCCGAACCGAGTCAACCAACCCCGATACCTAGACTTCCTCCCAGAGTCGCATGATCGAGGGAACGATACGGAGGATATCAAAATTTGATGTCCTGGCAGTGCGTGGGGAAGAATGAGTGGTGCCATATGGTCACGGTTCCGTGTTCCGTCCACGTAGATGAATACCTGGGCTCTGGATCGAGAAGTACTCCCTCGAGTAGCTTGAGAACGAGATTTGATCCCTGTTCGGGTGGTCTAACTCTTTAGGTGCGTAACTCCACCGCCGATTCACCAAACGGGATAAAAACACCTAAGCACCTGTGGCCCCATGTACTCACCTTCCATTCGTTCAAGGACGAATCGTGGGTTTCGTTATCGAATCTGTCCCATGTCTCCATTCCGCAATTTTCCGAAAGCCTGGGTCTTATCGCTGATGTTATTCTGGTGCATGGCTCAGTATCTGAATGATCTAAAAGCGGTATCCGGAGTTGCTCTGTACCATGCACACAATTCGAGTGTCAGATGTCGGTTCACCCGTTTGACCTGATGGCCTAGCTGGTGGAGAATCTATTGTTGTCTTAATTGCGAATGGTTCGAGAAATAGAAGAGGATCTTTGTGGAAACGATGGAGACCGCGTGGGCATGCCGGAGCTTCGATGATACAGCGACCTCTAAGGGCCGGGGGCACCCAAGAGGCTCTGGTCTTTCCTGGGTTTCTTTCAACATGTATTGGCTGGGCAACGCAGCAACTTGAATGAGGGTATGGACATTACTTCTATGAGCTCACTTTTTTTTTACCTTTCACGGGTCCAAACACCGCGGGAGTAGAAGCTGATAGTGGCGGTGCCAACCTTTTCTGGCGACTGGGAAGCTGACAGGTCTGCCGTCATACTTGGAGTTGGAAGTGGATCCACGGCGTGGCCATGGGTCCATTGTGAAAGCGCCTGTTCATATTCAATATGGGTGCGATAATCCATACCTCACGGAGAAGTGACTGACTGCGGTTCTACCGTCTTTCTCATGCTTTCTGGACGTGATAGTTACCTTCGTCCATTTTCGTATATATAGCTCTGCGCCTTCCCCCTTTCTCTCCACCATATCTAAACAGCATGTCTTTTACTGCCCACCACCCTCTTAGCTTTACTTCTACCGTCAAGGTTTCTGACGGCGCTCGTGCCATCATTGCTCGCGACAAGGCACGAGCACAGAAGTTTCTTGCTGGTGTCCAGCCACACGGCCCAAACGCCCACAAGTTGACAGAGCTCAGGAGTCGCGTCACCCACCATCAACACGGTCACAAAGCTGTCAGCCCTCTATCTCGAGATGCCACTGGCGATACTATCGATGTCACTGATGCTGGTTCGTTTCCGGCGCCGCCTTCCGGTGTCATGGTGCTGATATAAGTGTCCCAGCTGTGACTTATACTGCCTCGGTTGGGGTCGGTAACCCGGCCACTGACTATACTCTTCTCATCGATACCGGCAGCTCCAACACTTGGGTCGGTGCTGACAAGAAATATAAGAAGACCAGCACCAGCAAGAGTACCGGGAAGAGTGTTGTACGTATAGTCCGTCAGTGCATAGTCATTTTTTTCACCTTGGTTCTGTCATTCAGTCCGTTAGCTATGGGTCTGGTTCTTTCTCTGGAACCGAGTGTGCGTATCATTCCTCTTCCGGCGCTCAGTACCAATCCCGCGCCACATGATCTAATTGTCCTTCTAGTCACGGATCAGGTGACGCTATCTCCCTCGCTGGTAGTCAAGTCCCAGAGTATCGGTGTTGCGTCTACTGCCCAAGGTTTCGATGGTGTGGACGGTATCCTTGGGTACTGTCACTACTTCCTGTGCTCCATTATCCCACTGACTTTCTCACGCTCCGCAGTATCGGCCCAGTTGACCTCACTGAGGGCACAATTGGAGGCAACACGCCCGTGCCGACTATCACAGACAATCTCTTCAAGCAAGGTACTATCTCCACCGAGTCCATCGGCATTTTCTACCAGCCATCCACGTCCGCAAGTGCGGTTTCCAACGGAGAACTCACGTTTGGCGGCGTTGATACAACCAAGTGTGTTCTATTTTTACTCGTCTTACGAGGCGTGGAATTGATGGGGTGGTAAAGGATCACTGGTGACGTGAATTTTGTACCAATTACGGGAACCTCTCCCGCAAGCGCTTACTGGGGTGTCGATCAAACTATCACGTACGGTTCTAGTGGACAATCGATCTTGAGCTCCTCTGCTGGCATCGTCGACACGGGCACCACACTTGTTCTCATCGCCACAGGTTCGATATTTCGTCGAGTATTAGACGAGTGCTGATTCCAGTCACCGATAGACGCGTTCCAGAAGTACCAGAAGGCCACCGGAGCAACCCTTGACCAGTACTGTCGTCCTTCCCGTGTCCGCAGCTCGGACTTTCGAAGTTACTACCCCTTATTTTTGCTTTGCTTCACATTCTAGAACGACTGGCCTTCTCACGATCACAGCCTCCCAATTCAAGAACCTGCAGTCGCTCTTCTTCGATATCGGCGGCGTGCAGTACGAGCTCACGCCGAATGCACAAATCTGGCCCCGCGCGCTGAACACCGAAATCGGTGGTACCAATGGTAAAATATACCTCGTCGTGAGCGACCTTGGTAGCCCATCGGGTCAAGGGCTCGACTTTATCAGTATGTGTTCGCTCTATTGCCGTGCGCTTCGCAAGGATTAGATGTCACTTACCTCTTCTGAACAGACGGGTTTACGTTCCTGCAGCGCTTTCTACAGCGTGTACGATGTGAGCAACTCGCGGGTTGGGCTAGCGACCACCGCTTTCACAGATGCCTGAAACCAATTAACCGACGCGGACGACTGGCAATTGCTGCGTACCTCTCAAGTTGTCACCGGCACTCATGGAGATTATAGTGTTGAATACTAGTATTACGTGCTCTTGGCACAGTCGAACGGACCCTCTTTTGTATCGGCTAGCATGACTTACGATATTGAACTACACGTTTGTGGATATATACTGTTGCACCTGACTCAGATACCTAGATGAGCCGTGAATGAGTTTCATACGGGGCGGTCAAGTGTGGCCGGGCCAGTGCCAGTGACGGCATGTATCGGTGCCCCCGGGCCGTTTCGGCACACTGTCGTCCTGGCCAGGCGTCGCAGTCAAAGGCCGAATTGTTTGTCATTGGACCCAACGCTTTTAGTGTTCATTGTAAAGATAATGAGGCCAACCAGAATATATGCAAAAATGGGCGAACGACGTGTCACGAATGCGCAAAGGGAAAACGTAAAGCAGGGGTGGAGAAAAAAGCAACAAAAGGTATACACACTCTACAGAGAGAAAAGTAAGGGGTTTAACCAGTTATTGATGACGGGAAAAGCCAGGGGAAGCGAGAGCAAAGGGTCGGAAGGTTAGATAGATGAAAGCCGGTTTCATCGACGCTGTCAACACTCACACACGATGACCAGCTCAGGTGCAATAACGGAAGCGGGCTAGCCCGTGTCGTTTTCTGCGCTGTCTGCGGGAGATGGTGACGGGGCGCGACTGCCCTGGGCCGATGGGGACTGCGGCCAGCGCGCCGTCGCGGGAGTGGAACCGGCACCGGCGTCGGCCCACCGGATCGAACGAACCGGCGAGACTTCTCGGGAACTAGGCTTCGCTCCCCCGCAGCGACACGATGCGCATGTGTCCGTGGCTTCCTGCGCACGGAAAAGGTCGAAGATGCGGACGCGGGGAGCGCACGTCCGCGCGGCTCGTCATCGACCATATCCGACGGAGAGGAGGGAGACTTCGGAAGAGGCGACTCAGGTCCGGCGGACGTTGACGGAGCAGACGGCGCAGTCACCATGGCAGTGTTGGAACCGGTAGACGCTGAAGTATCTATCGGAGCGGGAAGCGATACGCGGGGGTGGTTAGGTGGTTGAATGGAGGGTCGGTGATCCTCGGCTCGCCGCTTCTTGCTGGGACGGCCAGTAAATACCCGCTTCTCCGCGTGGGGTTGCACTTTCGTCTGCGCGTCCTCTGGCAAACTCTGGTCTGACACCCACCCGTCCTCGTCCTCGTGCACAACCTCTGGGTGTTGGCTTAAGTTTGATAAGACTTCATTCGGCGGTGGCGCATACACCGCGACTTCTTCTCTTTGCGGATGCGGACGAGATGAATCGCGGTTGTCACTACCGTGGGAGCCAGTAGCATCATCGGGTCTCGCCTCCTCATGAGGAACGTGTCGCATCGCCCTCCCAAGCGCAGCGTCGGCGGAATACTGTACTATGTGCCCGTTACGAGATGTAGGTGTGATGTGTCCAGCTTCGCTTGAGCCGTGTTCGTTGGGCTGAACCTCAACTTCGACCTATAATATATCATCCATGAATCACAAGAGCGGGACACGTAGAACGGAAAATGCACATCTTCACCAGGGCCGGTACGCCAATCAATGATGCGATTGGGACCTTCCTTCCACTCGTATGATTCTATTCCATCTGGCGGATTATCTGGCTTCGCTTCTTCTGACTCCGTAACCTGCAACTGTGAGCGCGTCTGCTTCCGCGGTGTCCTCTCGTTTCAAGATACGTTTTTCTTTTTCGTCTTCATCGAACTCCATGGCCTCCGATGGGTGGCGTTTTATGACGTCTTTCTCATTATCGCTCGCCTGACCACGTTCCATCAGGTTTTCTGGGTCGCGATTGATCACAACGTCTTCTGCACGCTCGACGCGGTGCGTATGGAGGGCCCAATCAGGAAGACTTGGCTGGCGTGACCACGTACGCGTGACGGTCGTCACGCGGCGGCCAAGAGAGAAGAAAGGTATGGAGAGTCCGTGAATGAGAATTGAGCATAGAACCATGAATGCGATGACCGGCTGTATCGTAGCGGCTAGAAGTTCCGCTTGGTTGGCTGGAGGGCTTTGCGGCTGCGGAAGCGTCTCGGCAGCGAGTGTTGACATAAAGATGGCGCCTATTACATCACGTGAGACTTTGGAGGTGAGAGGCGGAAACGAAATACCGATGCCAATGGGTCCAAAGTGACCGCTGAACAGTGCTTCGCGGAAACTCTTGATATCGGGTATCCACTTGTATAAACCAATGATGATGGGTAAACGTCGAAGTAACAACACCAGGACGGCGATGGAGATGAGGACGTCCAACGGAAAGAGAGAGCTCGTGGTCCGAGAACGTATCAAATGGCATCCAAGCGCCAACGAACACGAACGCGGCGGTGTTAAGGAGCAAGTCGATGACGGAGGAAAAGACCGAAGCTTCGGTTTGTTTGTTGAAAAAACCGTCCCAGGCAAACGCAGTTCCACATACGAAGGAGGCGAGTAGATCATCCGAGCCAAGGAGAGTGGTCGTGCCGACTGTGAGAAGGGCAAGTGAGACATATTGGGCGACGTATGACTGTCGGTCAATGAGATCCTTTTTCTCGCAAAACTTCATGAGATGTCGGAAGCCATAGCCAAGCATCGAGCCCCATATGACGCTGAGCACGATTTGGTCTGTATATTTTAACGTTAATAGACATAGTCGTGGATGGAAGAAGTAACTGGGAATGCACAGAGCCATGAAACGAGGATCCAATCCTTCATTGCACCCCCGGTTGTGCTATCGAGGGTGAGATAGAGCGCAAAGTAAAGAAATGGGTACGCCGCGCCATCGTTGCTACCGGCTTCAGCCGCGATGAGATGTCGCAGATGAGCGGGGACGTGCTTGTCAGCGTATTTGCCTCCGATAATTGCTGCGGCAAGAATCGGGTCAGTAGGGGTGAGACAAGCCCCGACGGCTAGGGCTGAAAGGAAGTTGAGGTTGGGGATGAGCGCATAAATGAAGGCAGCCGACACGAACCAGCCCTGACGAATCAATTCGAATCATCAAGGTCCAAGTAGGATACTGTATGAAGCACAACGCACCCATATCATTACAGGGACAAGGAGGAAGAAAAGACTTCTCCAATGTCGGTACATATACTTTTTTGGGAGTTCAACGCCGACAGCGAACACGCCAATGGCGATGACGATGCGAGTGAATTCGAGGGTCAAGTGATTGGTAGCGTCCTCAGAATTACCCCATGAGCGTGGGTCGATGATGTTTGCTCCGTAAGGACCTAGCGAATGAGGCTGGTAAGCGAATGCTGAAAGTCAGGGTTTGCGGGTAGGTAGGTGAGAGTAAAAGGCGGGGGGCGCTGTCCGCCGAGACGTCATTTAGTCATCAAACCCGTGAGGATGAGCACCGGAACAGCACTGAGGCCGCTGAAGCACTCTCCACCCTGAGGCCATGCTCGGCTAACCACTCCAAAGTAAATGCCAAGGCTGACAACGCACGGGTATCCCAGGCGCCAACGCATCATCTCTTATCAAAAGAAGTCCCCTTTCCCAAGAGGCCCAAGACACGTCCAAGAAAATTATTTCAGGTACAAAGAAGCGTAGACGTACCAATAATAACACCAAAAAGGAAGGCCCAGCAGGCTTCGCCAATGTACAGCTAGGCACGTGGGCTGTCAGAAGCCGCGCCAGGGCACAGAAGACCCAGGATAACACGAACCTTCTCCCGAATGAAAAGGGAAAACATTCCGAACTTGAGGAAAGAGCCGAGAGGAAATTTTTTTTGATCAGTAAGACGCCGAGGGGGTACCGAGGACGAGATAAGAGAATAAACTCACGAACACTACAAACCCGCCGAGGCAGGCATAGACAATATGGGGTGTGGACACCTCAAACTAGCAGAGAGGTGTTAGTTCATGTTGACGTGGGTGTAGGTAGTAGACACGGACAGGATGGAAATGCATGATGAACTGGTAGGGGTGTGGCTCCAATCGTGTACACGGTGTGTTGAGGTCGTGTTAGTCGTAAGAGGCGTTATTGAATGGCACGGGTGGGAAGACGAAACCCACGCACGGCCGGGTAGAAGGAGAAAGGAGGGGGGAAGGATGGAACAGTGTATATTAAGAGGACGGTGATATTATATGTTGTGGAGAGCGCCAAGTCGGAAACCTTTGAAATGACTTGTGCCGAAGGACGAAATTGGAAGATGGCCGGTCTCTGAGCCCGTTCCCGAGCTTATGACGATCGCAAGGAAGACGCCCTTCCATTGATTATTACGATCGTACTGTATACGTCTGCTTTCAATTTAGGGGTCATGGCAGGACTCGGACGACCCCTCTTTCCTCGCCCGCTCCCGTGAAGGCAGTCACGCAGTCACTGGTCGCACGACATCACGTGATCTACCACCCTAGGCTTGCATTCCACTGTCCTAGTTCTTCTCCACCAGTCAACGTCTCCCTCCGCACCTCTTGGCCTTCTCCGCCATTCCTCCTCGAACTCATCTACGGTCCCCTCACAACGGTTACCTTACGACTAATGCCACATCTCCTTTTACGATCGATGCCCATGTCGGCGATGATGTCGCGTACGAACAGTTGCAACTTTGTCAGGGGCTTGGGTTGAGGGGCTTGACCTGCGAGAGCTGCGTCATGGGCGGAGGGAGCATGCAAGCTGCACGAGCGGACCATCGCACTGAAAGGAGGGTTGGCAGGCTGGTCAGCACCGCGTGGAGAAGCTAGATTCCACCCCGCGCAGTGGACTGGAAATACAGATCGTGGTTGCATTCTTAGTGGTCGAGTTATGAAAAACAAGAAAGTGGGACATACTCATAATTTTCTCTCAAGAAGCCCGCATCGACATGTCGCTAGGAAATCAGGGGCACGATCATGGCAGCACAAATTACAACACACGCACAGTGAATGTGGTTTGGTGGGGATATATGCGGCCATGGCGGCTGTGATGGTTTGTGACGAGGGTGGTATTACTTACATAATAAACACCCACTAGAAATTCGGGCCCTCCTCAATTCTATTGTCGCAGTTTGCGTGTTGATGCCTGATGGGCTTGCGTTATGGGAGTCTGTTTAACAGGGAAAAGGGCGCAAGAATACGTTGGACCTTAAACTTGCTCAGCAGCGTGCAAGTCGGCCAGCAAATCGTAATTCTTCTTTCCTAGTTGTCTTTGGTGTCAGTCCTTCTGACAAATAAACGTCATGAACGCTCATCTCCGACCCCTTGTCTCGCTCCGATCTCTCCATCGGCCACCTCAAGTATGCGCAAGTGGTACGCTTGCACCCTGTGTCATTTGAACTGAGACAGTTGGAAAAACGGTGCCTGCCATCACAACGCAGGGACATATAACGAAGCCCCTTGGCCTCTCTTGAGTCCTCCCCTGAACCTCTCTTCACACCACACTGCGAGAGTCGCTCAGTTCTTCGATATCTTTGGACTCCAACATCAGTCTGTCCCTCCGTTTCGATTATGATTGTCCCCTACTAAAAGCATTTCGTTTTCCCTCTCTTCATTCAGTGATTGACGACAAACTCATTGATAAATGCATCCGTTATTCTACGATCCTCCAGCAGACTCGGGACTTAGACGACGATGAAGACTCGGAGGTTGTCATCTCGCCGACCACCACCGCCACCTCGGCCTTCTCTTTAAGCTTTGGTAGCAATGACCAGTCCAGTGCCACTTCCTTTACCCCCGATCCGCATGCTGTCTCTCGGACTGAGGCCCTGGCCTACTATTCCGGCCTTGCTTCCGAGCCCAGGCTGGTGTATCGCACCGGAGCGCCAGTGGTCCTCGCCCCGCGGACCCGAGGCCCAGCGTCGGAGGAAGGAGCTGCGTGAGGTCTATAACCATCCGCTCGTAGCCCTCTGGAACGACGGCTTGGCTTGGAAAGTTGTCGACATTATGGATGCTCACGGGGTCAGTGGAATAGACATC
Organism: Lactarius indigo; assembly: GCA_025766275.1. Classification (NCBI taxonomy): domain Eukaryota; kingdom Fungi; phylum Basidiomycota; class Agaricomycetes; order Russulales; family Russulaceae; genus Lactarius; species Lactarius indigo. The sequence continues at coordinate 216,308 of JAFKAC010000077.1, forward strand.
CATCGTTTCGTTGGCACCTAGAACTTGCTAACTGGGCTTTTCAGATTCTCTTCACGACACTCGACGTCGTTAGATTCCAGACTGGTCGACTTCGACGAGGCCACGTCGGACGAAGAAAAAGAAGGCTCGACCGACGAAGACGACGGTGAAGAGACGGCGGAAGTCAGGAAGAAACCAGCTGTCGGGCCGGTCACCATCTGGGTCGGCGTGTTCCCCGACAGAATCTCTGCCACCGTTGCCCACGACGCGGCTAAAGTTGTCCTAGGCCTTCTCGCGGGACACCAAATCACTGATGTTGATGTTGACTTTCGCGAAGTCCCTCTATAGGCGCGAGGCTGGTCCGCAGCTTCTCAGTCCCGTTCGCGATTTAAACCCTCTTGTCGACGTCATCAGTCCCCTCACTCCTACCCTCGGTCTCCACATCTCTACCACGGCCAGGCCCAGGGCTCAGGGGACCATGGGCCTCTACCTCGCTGAAGGCGGCGAGAGCGACAGCCTCTTGGGCCTCACGTGCAACCACGTCCTCCTCAATTCGAACGAAGGCCGCGTCGACTACGTGTACCACCCAAGTGCGCCTGCAAAGAACGTCGTCCTACTTGGCAGGAAGGCTTATGACAAGCTTGTCGGGTCGGTCAAACTCAAGATCGCAAGACACGGCATCTCTTTCAGGCACTGGAGGACGGAGATCCAACGTTTAGTAGAGGAGGAGAAGGGTAGCGACCCTAACGACGTTGCGGAATGTGAAGAAGGAGCGAGTCAAGACCCAGGCACTGCTGGACGATGCGGAGACGGCGTTGGCTGCACTTGCGGACTTGCTTGATCGGATCGAGAAGAAGTGGAAGAAAATCGGTGATCGCATTCTTGGCCACGTCATCCGCGCCCCCGCCATCAGGCTCGGCGTAGGTGAAGAGCGCTTCACTGAGGATTGGGGGGTCTTCCGTCTCAGCAGGGACAAGCTCGTTCAAGGCTTCCAGGGCAACAAGATTGACTTAGGTGCGTTTCGACATTCCGACTTAGACCGTCCATCTGCTAACCCTACCCCTAATCTAGGGACCAAGATGACCCGAGAGGACTTCACCCTCAAGTGCTTCCCGTGCGGCGACGCCAACTGGTGCTTTGAGTATCCGGCAAACCGTCTGCTTCCAATCCACGGGATCATCAGCGACAAGCTCATGCGTGCCCCAGACATGTGGGATCTGGACAGCAAGCCCTGCTTGTTGGTCGTCAAGAACGGCAACGCCACCAACACCACCCTCGGACGCGCGAATGGAGTCTTCTCCATAGTTCGCGATTACTCCATGAAGACGGCCCAAGACACGTCGATGGAGTGGGGGATCATCAATTACGATAGCAAGTCTGACGTTTTCTCGGAGCCTGGAGACTCAGGAGCCATCATCGCTGACATCCGTGGCCGCGCCGGTGGCTTGCTTACCGGCGGTACTGGTAAGACCAAGACCTCTGACTTGACGTACGCCACCCCCCTCTGGTGGCTCCTCCGTCGCATTAAGGCCAATGGTCTCCCCGATGTGAACCTCAACGTCTTCGAGTAGGTGCCTCGACCGCCTGTGGATGATTGTTTGGTTTGTCTCCTATTTTCCATTTCCGTCTTTCCGCACTTGCAACGAATAATGGCCTTGACATCTAGGGCTTGGACTGGTGGGCTCGTCCTGGTTCGTTTCGTTTCTTCACTCTCCTCCCTTCACGTAACTGATAGCCTTGACCTCCAGGTTCTGGAAGGCTTGACATATTTCGTTAGACCGTCGAACACGCTCGTGTTACACTTTCGCGTTCTTTCCGGCCTTTCTCTACAATTCTACCAATTTGTTGACTCAGCTTACTGTATGACTTCGTAGTTTTGTTCAGCTTCTCGTATGTTCGATCGCTGTAGTACTCAAGGACCTCTTGTAATTTTACAAGGTATGGACGCATAGATAGATTAAATGGGGGAATGTACATGAGTTATTCAGTAACGCGTGCGAGCGATGTCTGTATAAAGAACAATCGCACTGGGCGAGTAAGTACAGGCTATGGCCCCTCGCCTGGGAACCCATAAAGCGGACTTCTAAGATTCAAGGGTGGAGCTCATAGTTACAGCCGTTTACAAATCGATACTATCACGTACGGGCTATTGCAAAAAAAACACCAAATTCTTGACCAAATTGCTTCTGGAGTCTCAATGACTGATTGTATCTACTAAAAATTGTACATACTCACAGCCTATGGTATTTGACATCCTCTGAAGATTTTTTCATATTTGTTTCTATTTTATTTGAGGGTTCAGAATACATCTAAGTTTGCATGCACATCTGCAACTTTTTGTCACAAATAGTCACACCATTGGCAGCATATGGCAAGTGGGTAAGCAGTCTGTTATGCTCCACCGGCGTTAGTCTGACTTGGATGCTAGATAGGTGTAATTGACTTAGTGAAAGTTCGGCAAATGGGGATCATGTGTCAACCCAACACAGGCTGAACAGGGGCACTTCAGGCACACGCTGCAGCAAAGGTAAAGCAGTACTATCCCTTGGTGGATAGAAGTGGTGAACACTCTTAGTTGAAGACGAGTCAAGTGGTGGATTGAAGAAGACCAAGATGGGGATTCTTGGTCTTCCAAAGCGACTACTTATACAGATATGCGTGGGCTTTAAAGTGCCACTAGAATAGTAAGAGACCAATAGCGTAACTAGCTTGAACCCTAGTACAGCTATCCTAGGAATGAGTCATACATGAGTCACAATCACATGCGAACTACTATGCTGACTGATATGATGTAAGAGTCCATAACTAATACTGATACTGGACCATAGTCATAACTGGTCATGAGTCGTGTGTGATGAGTCAAGCAGTCTGTACTGTAACACAGTCCTTGCCATATCTGAGTGCCTGAGCACAAATGGAATGAGTGTGGCCACCACTCTGGAATCTTTCCATTCCTGAGAATGCTGACCCATCTTCAAAAGGAGTTTGAATTTGCATCACAAGCTTCAGCACTGTGCCTATGGCACAGGTTGCTTCAGCTTGTTGGTGGCTGCACCCCAAACAGCCAATGATCAGTGATGGCTTATATGATTGATACCCCCAACCGACAGTGAGAATCTTGAATACTTGATACTCAGCTAGCACTGGCTGATGGCAGAGATTCCCCTGCAACTGATAGTCCAACCGATGTCAGGTGGGAGTTCCAACTAACTCTGGACCACTGCAGACTTTGGAATTGCAGTTTTAAGCAAGTATATATGTACAGTTCATTCAATTGCATATGGCAATGATCAGGCATATGGGAACAGTGAATTAATCCACTTAGATATGTGTGGCAAGGTGCAAGTATATCAGAAGCTTATAATTACAGGAAAGTCCGATAAAATAAATAAAGCATTATCAATGCATGTGAGGACAATGGAATAGAATGGAAAATCCAATTGTATGAATACAGTGGTCATAATAATGGTGAACATCCAATATGGTGAGGAACATCTGATAAAATGAATGGAGCATTATCGATGCATGTGAGGGTAATGGAATAGAATGGAAAATCCAATTGTATGAATACAGTGGTCATAATAATAGTGAACATCCAATATGGTGAGGAACATCTGATAAAATGAATGGAGCATCATCTATGCATATGAGAACACTGAGACATTAACATAATGGTGTTGGACATCTCCACAATAGTATGGGACATCCCTACAATGGTATTGAATGTCCTTACAATGTGCAGGACATATTGACAGAATGTGGGATATCCTGATGGATGATGTTGGATATCCCCATAATGGCATAGGACATCCCTACAATGGTGTTGGATGTCCTGACAGATAGTGTGGGACATCCCCACAATGATAGTGGTGGTCCATACAATGATAGGGGACATCCAAACAATATTAGAAACCCCTACAATGATGTAGGATTCCAAGGGAGATCCTCACAATGATGTAGGAGATCTCAAGGGAGATCCTCACAATGGTGTAGGACATCCCCTTAATAGGTGTTGGATATCTCTGCAATGGTGTTGGATGTCCCAACATATAGTGTAGGACATCCCCACAATGGTATGGGATGTTCATACAATGATATGGGACATCCCTGTAATGGTGTTAGATGTCCCTGTAATGATTTAGGACATTCTTATAATGGTGTGGGACATCCTTACAATTATGTGGGACACATTCACAGATGATGTGGAATATCCTCACAATGGCATGAGACATCCCTATAATGGTGTAGGACATCCCCTGTTGGTGTTAGATGTCCTGACAGATCATGTGGGACATCCTCACAATGGTATGGAAGGTTCATACAATGATATGGGACATCCCTGTAATGATGTCGGATGTCCTGACATATAGTGTGGGACATCTCTATAATGGTATGGGAGATCTTTACAATAATAGAGGACAACCAAACAATGATATTAGATACCCCTTGTAACGCCACTACAGGGGCATTGCGTACGACCTGTACTGAGTCAGTCGGGTAACGGTAGCACAAGCTCCAAGGCTTGGCTTCAGCGTGATGATGCACAAGGATCACAAGGACGACGGTCACTTGGATCGTAGAGGAAGGCCAAGACTCAAAGGTCTGGCAAAGGCAAACAGGGGGTTCATGAGACAATGGGGCACAAAGGGTTTCAAGTGTAGTATTACACAAGAAGTCTAGTCTACCATACAAGCTAGATAGGACTAGGTTTAAATAGACAACTGCCAGTGTGATGACTACAAACTGATGGCGTTATCGTCAGTCTCAGAACAATGGACAGGACATAAAGGGAACAAAGGGACATCATACTGGGAATAAAGGCAAATCACGTGGGGTCGCGCATGATTGGGAACACGACGGAAACTAGCACATGTCAAACTTTATCAGAAGGGAACATCTGTTACGCCCTAGCAGGGGCGTGGGTTCTAGAGGTTCTGAATCACACAGATATCAAGCGAAGACCTCTGTTGTCTTATTGCTATGAAATACGAGTGATAAGGTGTGGCACCAGGTGCAGCACTACTCTGTAATGTAGGACTCCTCGTCCGAAGTGTCTAACACTTCTCTACACTTGATCTTGCTAGTGCACAGAGTATAACAGGTGTAATGCGTTGATATAGTTCAACTGCAAAGACTTCGAAGTGTCCTGGTTAGGGACTGAGGTAGGGGATGCACAAGAAGAGAGGGATAAGACGAGGTCACACCAAAGTACGGAGGCAAGGTTGCTAGATTGCAAACGAAGCCAAGTCTGGCTTCCTACGGTCTATGGTACAGGTTTATATAGGACAGGGTTCCAAACAACATGAACACAAGTCCACACAATATCAAAGAGACTAAACGGAGTAAACAGAAGTTCGGATCAAAGAAACAGCGCCACTAGTAACAGTAGCTCCTTTGGTAACAAGGTATAGTACAAAGGGGGGAAGGCATGGTGGAGACATACTATGACTTAGGTCTGAAGCGTCGGATCATAACAACATCGATAAGTAAGGCGCGCGATAGGAACCAGATAATTGTAAGGTCCGCGTAATCGTACAGGGCTCATATAGTATGGGGAAGGGAATGGTGATATGCAAAAGAACGAGTCCAAAGAAAATCGTAACACCCCTACAATGATGTAGGAGATCTTAAAGGAGATCCTCACAATGGTGTGGGACATCCCTATAATAGCATAGGATATCCTAACAGATGATATAGGGCATCCCCATAATGGTGTTGGATATCCCTGGAATGGTGTTGGATGTCCTGACATATAGTGTGGGACATCCCCACAATGGTATGGGATGTTCATACAATGATATGGGACATCTCTGTAATAGTGTTGGATGTCCCTGTAGTAATGTGGGACATCCCCACAAATGGTGTCAGACATCACCACAGTGGTATGGGACATCCTGGAACTTGTTATGATCCGACGCTTCGGACCTAAGCCACAGTACGTTTCCACCCTGCCTTCCCCCTTCTGTACCATACCTTGTTACCAAAGGAGCTACTGTTACTAGTGGCGCTGTTTCCTTGATCCGAACTTCTGTTTACTCCGTTTAGTCTCTTTGATATTGTGTAGACTTGTGTTCATGTTGTTTGGAACCCTGTCCTATATAAACCTGTACCATAGACCGTAGGAAGCCAGACTTGGCTTCGTTTGCAATCTAGCAACCTTGCCTTCGTACTTTGGTGTGACCTCGCCTTATCCCCCTCTTCTTGTGCATCCCCTACCTCAGTCCTTAACTAGGACGCTTCGAAGTCTTTGCAGTTGAACTATATCAACGCGTTACACCTGTTATACTCTGCGCACTAGCAAGATCAAGTGTAGAGAAGTGTTAGACACTTCGGACGAGGAGTCCTACATAGCAGAGTAGTGCTGCACCTTGTGCCACACTTTACCACTCGTATTTCATAGCAATAAGACAACAGAGGTCTTCGCTTGATACTTGTGTGATTCAGAACCTTTAGAACCCACGCCCCTGCTAGGGCGTAACAGAACTGGTATCAGAAATTTCCACACTGGTATCAGACATCTGTACAATAATGTAGAAGATCCACACAATTGGGTGAGACATCCTTATAATGGTGTGGCACATCCTCACAATGATATAGGACATCACAACAGATGGCATGGGATATCCCTGCAATAACATAGGAGATAATAGGACATCAACACCATAGTGTAGGATATCTCAACAATGGTGTGGTATATTCCAATAGATGGTGTGGGACACCACTACAGTGGTATGGGATATCCTGACAATGATATGGGATATTCCTGCAATGGTATCAGATATCTCTACAATAATGTAGGACAACCACACAATGATGTAAAACATCCCTACAATGGGGTCAGCATGTCCTACAACATTTTGAGGGTGTCCCACACCATTATCAGGATGTCCCACAGATGTCCTATGCCATTGTGGGGATGTCCCACATCATCAATGAGCATGTCCCACATAATTGTAAGGATGTATTACACCATTACAGGGACATCCAACACCATTACAGGAATGTCCCATATCATTGTATGAACCTCTCATACCATTGTGGGGATATTCCACACTATATGTTGGGACATCCAACACCATTCCAGGGATATCCAACACCATTATAGGGATGCCCTATATCATCTGTTAGGATATCCTATGCTATTATGGGGATGTCCCACACCATTGTGAGGATCTCCTTTGGGATCTCCTACATCATTGTAGGGGTATCTAATATCATTGTTTGGTTGTCCTCTATCATTGTACAGATCTCCCATACCATTATAGAGATGTCCCACACTATATGTAATGCCACTATAGGGGTGTTAGATATGACCTGTATCAAGTCAGTCCATTCACGGTAGTACAAGCTTGATGGCTTGACTTCAGTGTAGGATGATGCACAAGGATCACAAGGACACAAGTCACTTGGATCATAGAGGGAGGCTAAGGCTCAAAGACCTAGTGAAGATAGGGGTCGTGAGATGAGGAAAAGCACAAAGGCATTCCGCATTTAGACAAGTGTAGCATTTACACAAGAAGTCTAGTCTACCGTACAGGCAAGATAGAACTAGGTTTAAATACAAGTTGGACTGTATGGCTGTTACAAACAGATGGCACCATCACTCGATAAAGGGATAAAGGAAAAGACATAATAAGAACAAGGTGATGAACAGCACACAAGGAGGACATACTCACAGTGACAAGAAGACTGTGATGAGATAGGTCAGGGTGGCTGGAAGCAGCAACAGGGAAGTCAAGCAAGGTAAAGCAAGAGTGTCTGGCACACAAGCAGTGAGAACTGATGTTGTTACATTAGAGGGAAGGGAGCTTACCTGGCACACAAGCAGTGAGAACTGATGTGGACCAGGAGCGTACATGGTACTCTACTTATACACTTTCTGGTAGTGACACTGTACAAGGGATGTAACACTAAGTCACGCAGTACAAGGAAGCGTTGTTCTACAAACGGACAAGGGAGTGGACATTCTGAGAACAAGGGAAGAAAGAATAAGGAGAGTCCAGAAGCAAATGATATCATACTGACATCATAATAAAGATAAAGCTAAGTACAGAACAAAGGAAAGTACAAAGGTGTTATACAATGCAGAGTCTGGAAGTATGATGTCATAGAAGTACAGTGATGTCATAGATGATGCAATGGTAAGTCCAGATTGTACAGATCAAACAGTATCTAATCTACAAGTCCTGTATATCTAATCTAAAGCAGTCCATGCTGCAAGTCTGGTCTGTATAAGCCGCTAAGTGCGCAAGGGTCACTTATCAACACAAGGCATGAATATAGTTGAAACAAAGACAAATCATGCAGGGTTGTGCATGAGTGAGAATGAGACGGAAACTAGCACATGTCAAGCTTTATCAGAAAGGATCGTTAACAAGCTAGGTGTGTGATAAGAACCAGGTAATCGTAAGGTCCATGTAATCATACAGGGCTCATGGGAGATTGGGAAAGGAAAAGTAAAGAAAAGAAAGAATGAGTCCAAGTGGCAAGAAATCGTAACACTATATGTTGGGACATCCAACATCATTACAGGGATGTCCCATATCATTGTATGAATCTCCCATACCATTGTGAGGATGTCCCACATGATCTGTCAGGACATCCAACACCAAAAGAGGGATGTCCTACACCATTATAGGGATGTCTCATGCCATTGTGAGGATATTTCACATCATCTATGAATGTGTCCCACATAATTGTAAGGATGTCCCACACCATTATAAGAATGTCCTAAATCATTACAGGGACATCTAACACCATTACAGGGATGTCCCATATCATTGTATGAACATCCCATACCATTGTGGGGATGTCCCACACTATATGTTGGGACATCCAACACCATTGCAGAGATATCCAACACCATTATGGGGATGTCCTACACCATTGTGAGGATCTCCCTTGAGATCTCCTACATCATTGTGAGGATCTCCCTTGGAATCCTACATCATTGTAGGGGTTTCTAATATTGTTTGGATGTCCCCTATCATTGTATGGACCACCACTATCATTGTGGGGATGTCCCACACTATCTGTCAGGACATCCAACACCATTGTAGGGATGTCCTATGCCATTATGGGGATATCCAACATCATCCATCAGGATATCCCACATTCTGTCAATATGTCCTGCACATTGTAAGGACATTCAATACCATTGTAGGGATGTCCCATACTATTGTGGAGATGTCCAACACCATTATATTAATGTCTCAGTGTTCTCATATGCATGGATGATGCTCCATTCATTTTATCAGATGTTCCTCACCATATTGGATGTTCACCATTATTATGACCACTGTATTCATACAATTGGATTTTCCATTCTATTCCATTGCCCTCACATGCATCGATAATGCTCCATTCATTTTATCAGATGTTCCTCACCATATTGGATGTTCATTATTATGACCACTGTATTCATACAATCGGATTTTCCATTCTATTCTATTGTCCTCACATGCATTGATAATGCTTTATTCATTTTATCGGACTTTCCTGTAATTATAAGCTTCTGATATACTTGCACCTTGCCACACATATCTAAGTGGATTAATTCACTGTTCCCATATGCCTGATCATTGCCATATGCAATTGAATGAACTGTACATATATACTTGCTTAAAACTGCAATTCCAAAGTCCACAGTGGTCCAAAGTTAGTTGGAACTCCCACCTGACGTCAGTTGGACTATCAGTTGCAGGGGAATCTCTGCCATCGGCCAGTGCTGGCTGAGTATCAAGTATTCAAGATTCTCACTGTCGGTTGGGGGTATCAATCATATAAGCCATCGCTGATCATTATGTGAAAAACCAGTCCACCATTGATGTGAAGAATAGTCTTCCCATGCAACTATTGACTCCCCTCCCACTGGCATGTGAGCCCATTATGCGGTACAAGTGTCTGGTGACTGGCTGTCCTCAGTGGACCCACCAGAATAAGGGTAGAGGCACTTCTGAGGCTAAGCACAATCACCACCTTAAAACACATTCTGCTCAAGAGCTGTAATGCTGTCATGATGTTAGCTCAACTTGAGCTCAGTTGATATGGCAGATCAATTTAGTGGTATGATGCTCAAAGGCACGTGACTTGTCTTGGATGCTCAAAGGCAACTTTGGGATGCTTGCAGACACCCAGCACAAAGGCAGATTCAACAGATATGAGAGAACAAACAAGAGAGAGAGAGAGAGAGAGAGAGAGAAGAGTCAAACAAGTGACGATTCAAGAAGACCAAGATGGTGTATCTTGGTCTTCACCACTATCCTTAAGTACAGATTCTAGCAGGCTTTCAAGCACTGCTATAAGGCTCAGTATGTAGCATCCAATGAATCATGTAAGTAGAGCAAACCCTAATACTACTACTACTGGTATTAGGGTTGAGTCATCCAGTCCTTAACTCCTACCTCCTATCATAAAACCCAAGTCCATGACTAATCTACCTTACCACCATAGTCACAACCGGTACAGTAAGGATCTGAGTCAAAACATAACAAGAGCTGGCTTCTTGTCATCTAGCTGTTGCCCAATACACACAGATGGTTGATATAGGGGCTGGCAGAAGTAGACTGGGAAAACTCACTGTTTCACATTTCCTGTCCCCAGTAAAATTTTATCACTCTTAGCAACCCCCCAGCCATCACTTTTTACTGTCAATCACATTGCACCTTTCACACAAAGCTGGGCAGTGTTACTGGGGCGGGAGGACTATGTTTCCACACTTGTGCACCAATTTGGTAGCCACCAGAAGGCGGTGAAAAAACTCTGTGATCTAGTCACTCTTCCAAGTAAGACAAGATTAGCAAAAATCACAAACACCATTGGGAAGGCATTGGAGCATGGTCTCTTACTATCAAATTCTCTTAATCAGACATACATGAAAGATGGTGTGAAGTGGGTGGACAATAAACATTGTTTAATCTGTGCACAGTTTTCACATAACATGTAAGCTTCCCAGTTTCATTTTTTTTTCTTGCTTTGATCAATTCTTGTGATAATCAGGAAGAAGCCATTCCAACAATTTGCTGATGATAACAATTATATGAAATATAGGCAAAGTCTCATATCTATTGAAAGCTTCCTTCTCTGGTCTCTTGTTGATCAACTCATGAACACCCAGACTGCCATCTTGGTCTACCACTCCAAGGATACTATGGATGCCACCAAGGACCTGTTAGAGTTGATTCTGGCATCAGAAGGCAGTCCTGGTCTAGATGAACTCATGTCCAAAAAACACACACTTTATCTCTCTATTCTCCAAGCAGGCATGGAATCTGAGGACAAAGTGGCATGCCCTTTAGATCAAGTACTCATAGCATGAAGCCTTTCTGCTAAAGGAAAGTGGAAAAAGGCATCCCTAGTAAGATCCCATGCCTGTCAGGATCTATAGTGTCTGCACTCAATTGTTGCCAATTGTTGCCATCTTTCAATGCTTGGCCACACCAAATACATTGCTTCCACAGCTTCAGACTTCTGTCACACTGCTCAGAGTCTGGTGGAGGATGATGCGAGATTTCAGGACCTAGAAGGAGACTCTGGCCTAGAATCTGGCACATCAGATGATGAGAGTACCAGTGGATCGGTCAACTCAAATACCAACTATGACAGCAGTGATCATGATTCTTAGGTACTCTCTGATTCCCATTCAGTAGACTACTTCAATCCCTGCGACATATCAGACTGGGACATAGAGTCTGCCCTTCATAGCCTCCACAACAAACTTGAGGTACCATCTCATGTCAACAGTGATGCTGGAGAACCTCATTTACTTCCTACACTAAATAAGTACACTTTTATCATTTAATGACCTGAATGTGTACCTAACTCAATTTTGTCAGGGTGTTGGATAAATATTTGGACCTAATTACCACTTCAAAGCAAGTGGGCTTTATCACACCTTTCCAGTGTATTGTGAACATCTCCTTGGTTCTATACAAGGACAGTGCCCATAAGCCAACATTTCACACCTCTTTTCAGGAAGGAAATATCACTCTGACAAACTATGTGGACACACCAATCATTTTACCATTGACCAAAATCTGCACAGTAGTTCACTGGGCAATGACTGACTTCATTTCAAAAGTCGAAGTGGCTCTACCTCCAGGGGCCACTATAAAGGGATTGCCTCTGCACCATCTCAGCGATGACTTCTCATCCACACCTCTCCATAACCAACCTGCCAATTCCAAGATCCTTCAACCCATTCTCATCAACTACTGGAACCAAGTGCTGGCTGGTCAACCTTGTCACAAGCCACTTTACAGTGACACTGGCTTAAACTGGATAGAGGCTGACAAATGGCTGGCGGATTATGACACTTGCTTTCCTCAAGCAGCCTGTGCGATAACACTAAGTTCAGGTGGTATAGATAGCACTACTTTCTGGTACCACCACTATGCTGGCCCTGACAGAACAGTCTTTTTACTTAAAAATGGCACCATTGCTTTTGTAAACCCTATCCATTCTAACTGAAAGATCAGCTGGTGCCTTGACTTTGTCACTGTCCCCCCACTGGCAGATGTCTCCCTCTGCTTCCTCACACTTCTTGTTGTGCTCCTTCCCATAGCCAGCAGGCTAAGATACCTAAAAGGGCAGATAAACCCTCTTTGGTCAACTTGCCTTTGGATCTTATCCTGTCAGCGTACAACAGGAAGACATAAATGGGGCTATGACTCCAACAATTCAAACTTTGTACTCACCCCATTATATATAGACGAATGATAACTGGGTTCAGGGTTCACTGTGGGTTCTGGGTCTATTTTGACTTAGGGTTACCGCGTATATCCAAGTAATGGTCCCGTGTTTGACCATCATTGACAAACGCGGGACCATTACTTGGCCCGCGTTTGACCATCATGGTCAGACGCGGGGCCATTACTTGGCCCGCGTTTGACCATCATTGACAAACGCGGGACCATTACTTAGCCCGCTTTTGACCATCATGGTCAAACGCGGGACCATTACTTGGCCCGCATTTGACCATCATGGTCATATGCGGGATGATTACTTGGCCCGCGTTTGACCATCATGGTCAAATGCGGGCCTCCAAAGTTGATCTGTATCAATAGAAGGGTGATATTTGTACTCGAAATATATGTTTTATTGTATTTCGAGTTGAATGGCATATTCAGGGTGCCAGTACGGTCCCGCGTTTGTCCATCATGCCTAAACGCGGGACATTATTACATGGTCCCCATATATACATATTGAATAAATAAATGAGGGGCCATAACTTGACCCGCGTTTAGACACAATGGACAAACGTGGGATCGTATGGGCACCCTGAACATGCCATTCAACTCGAAATACAATAAAACATATATTTCGAGTACAAATATCACCCTTCTATTAATACAGATCAACTTTGGAGGCTATGAGCCACTTTGCAGTACCCCTAGGGGTTAGGGTTATGAGCCACTTAGGGTTTAGGGTTATGAGCCACTTTAGGGTTTAGGGTGAGGCTGTAGGCTGTAGGCTGTAGGCTGTAGGGTTATGAGCCACTTTGCAGTACCCCTAGGGGTGGACGTAGGGGTGGTGTTATGAGCCACTTTGCAGTACCCCTAGGGGTGGACGTAGGGGTTATGAGCCACTTTGCAGTACCCCTAGGGGTGGACGTAGGGGTGGTGTTCATTGTAGGCAGGGTTTAGGCTTTGCCTAGGTATGGGCCTCAGGTGGACTTAAGGCAGTCACCTAGAGCTCATGCAATTCTTATAGGTTTCTGTACATGTGTACATCAAATACTCCATATGCATGCCAAAATGTATTAGGTGCACACATGTCCAAAGACTCAATTAACTCGACCCAAACTCAAGAGTGACACTGAGAAAAGGAGTCCCGGACTCCTCACATGTACACCACCCTCTTATAGCCCAATTTCTAGAGCGACACTGAGAAAAGGAGTCCCGGACTCCTCACACATACACCACCCTCTTACAGCCAAATTTCCAGAGTGACATTGAGAAAAGGAGTCCCGGACTCCTCACACGTACACCACCCTCTACATCCCCAATTTCCAGAGTGACACTGAGAAAAGGAGTCCAGGACTCCTCACACATACACCACCCTCTTACAGCCAAATTTCCAGAGTGACACCAAGAAAAGGAGTCCTGGACTCCTCACATGTACACCACCCTCTTACAGCCAAATTTCCAGAGTGACATTGAGAAAAGGAGTCCCGGACTCCTCACACGTACACCACCCTCTTACAGCCAAATTTCCAGAGCGACATTGAGAAAAGGAGTCCCGGACTTCTCACATGTACACCACCCTCTTACAGCCAAATTTCTAGAGTGACACCAAGAAAAGGAGTCCCAGACTCCTCACATGTACACCACCCTCTTACAGCCAAATTTCCAGAGTGACATTGAGAAAAGGAGTCCCGGACTCCTCACATGTACACCACCCTCTTACAGCCAAATTTCTAGAGTGACACCAAGAAAAGGAGTCCTGGACTCCTCGCATGTACACCACCCTCTTACAGCCAAATTTCCAGAGCAACACCGAGAAAAGGAGTCCCAGACTCCTCACACATACACCACCCTCTTACAGCCAAATTTCCAGAGTGACACTGAGAAAAGGAGTCCCGGACTCCTCACATGTACACCACCCTCTTACAGCCAAATTTCCAGAGCGACACCGAGAAAAGGAGTCCCGGACTCCTCACATGTACACCACCCTCTTACAGCCAAATTTCCAGAGCAACACCGAGAAAAGGAGTCCAGGACTCCTCACATGTACACCACCCTCTTATAGCCAAATTTCCAGAGCAACACTGAGAAAAGGAGTCCAGGACTCCTCACACGTACACCACCCTCTTCAGCCAAATTTCCAGAGCAACACTGAGAAAAGGAGTCCAGGACTCCTCACATGTACACCACCCTCTTATAGCCAAATTTCCAGAGCAACACTGAGAAAAGGAGTCCAGGACTCCTCACACGTACACCACCCTCTTCAGCCAAATTTCCAGAGCAACACCGAGAAAAGGAGTCCCGGACTCCTCACATGTACACCACCCTCTTACAGCCCAATTTCTAGAGCAACACTGAGAAAAGGAGTCCAGGACTCCTCACATACACACCATCCTCTTATAGCCCAATTTCTCAAGTATGACACTGAGAAAAGGAGTCCTAGACTCCTCACATGCACACCACCCTCTTATAGCCCAATTTATCAAGCATAACACTGAGAAAAGGAGTCCTAGACTCCTTACACATACACCACCATATTACTATACATATTTAATACATGCACAATGTACCATGTGCTAATAACATGTTCACATATAATGTGCATGCTGTGACAGTTAAAACATTATTATCAGGGTATATTACTAAAGTGTCATTGATGTCTGATTTGTTTCCATGCACACATGCACCAAACACTCTGCTCTACATAGTAGATCTGAGATGCATACTGCACACCAATGCCCAGCCAACAATATGACCATATATTAGGCACATAGAGTTAAGGTTAAGGTTAACATCAAACCCTAAAATAGGGTTAGGGTTTGTTGTGTTCACATAGGGGGCAGCTTTTGAATACATAAATGTAAGTTTTGATGATGATCTGCAGGTAAACTGTCTGATTGTTGATATCCCATGTGCAGTTAATAGTGATATGACTTAAGGGTGTAATACAGTCCATGATTTGTATCACTGGGATGTTGTACTGTGATTTTGAGCTGAAGAGCTGTACTGTACAGTGGCGAGTGAGCAACGCAAGCAAGCCATGCTGTACAGTACAGCTCTTCAGCTCAAAATCACAGTACAACATCCCAGTGATACAAATCATGGACTGTATTACACCCTTAAGTCATATCACTATTAACTGCACATGGGATATCAACAATCAGACAGTTTACCTGCAGATCATCATCAAAACTTACATTTATGTATTCAAAAGCTGCCCCCTATGTGAACACAACAATCCAATCATCCACTTGCAGAGTGACTTTTATAATTCATGGGCCAACCATTGGTGATACATTACTACTGCTGACTGATGTTATAAAAGTCCATGACAATTACTGCTTACTGAGGCATCATAACTGACTACTGAGAGTCTGAGACAAATCTACAACACAATTATGAACAGCATACATAGAAAGGGCATACTCACAGTGGCAAGGGAAATGTGGTGAGATATGCAAGTAAGCTGGAAGCAGAGGTGAACAGGGAAGTTGCACTGAAGCAAAGAGTCTGGCACATAAGCAGTGAGAACTGATGTTAGACATCAAAGGATTGAAGGGAGAAACATACCTGGCACATAAGTAGTGAGAACTGATGTGGACCAGCAGTGTACATGCTACACTACTTATACTGTTTACAGGGGTGACACTAGTACAAGGGATGTAACATAGGGTCACAGAGTATAAGACATTGTTCTTCATCTGGGACAAAAGGAATACACAAATGGAGAATAAGGAGCACAGAACAAAGAAAGTCCAAGCAAAGATGATATCATAGTGACATCACAATAAGGATATAGCTAAAGGTAGAACAAAGTCATAGTATACACAGTTGGTGGCTCTGGAGATTGGTTGTGCATGTGAATGAGCCTTTTGGTTGTGGGGGTTTTTGACCACCTGCAAGGCTCCCTGCCAGCACATCCGAGTCTTCTGCCAGCCCAGTACCCATGCCACGTCTCTTGTATGCCAGCTCACTTCCAAGTCTTTGTAACCACAGAAAAGAGTCCCAAAAATCACCAGTTTGTAAGAGTATAAAGACCAGTAGTCTGAGTAGTACAATACTTTGTCTACTCTTAGTCCTTGAATACAGTCTACTTGTTTAAACCTTTAGATTCCCCTCTCACTTGCCTGCCAAGTTCTCCCTCCCTCTGGTCACTTAATATGTGACCCTCGACTCTGCTTGCCCATTGCCTTTGGGCTACAACTGGCATGACACTCCCGAACCATGTGATGTACAGTGCAAACAAACGACACAGGAAGCAGGACAGTAGTACACAGACAGCTCATCAGGAAAAACCTCCCATGCTAGCAAGAACAAATTATCAATAATTACTAGTAATTGTCAATTATTGCACATTGCTTAGTCCCCTTGATAATTTATTGGGGACTATCTCAATTGTAATAATTAGCACCTAGCTACTGACAAATTGTTCAAAAGTTATTTCAGCATTATGTGAATTCACCCACTGACACCCAGTTTGTAAAATAAGGAAAAAAAACATATTTATTGCATGAAATATCTACAGGTAGCTAGCTACAGGAGTGCAGCACCTACTGCACCTGTCCCTGTTGTTGTGATCACTGCACCGCCCCATCAAAGTCATCGTCATTGATGCTGCAATATTACCTCTCTATCACCATTGCCTCACCATTGTGTCCTCACTGTCACCACCTTGTCCTCACTGTCACTCGTAGCTTGCATGTATGCAGTCCTGCTGTGGTCAGGTCATTGTTGGGCTTGTAGGAGTGGAGATGGGAGGGACCAAGTGAGGCAGTGGCTTTGGGGTCGACAGCAACAGGTGTCATGTCAGAGCAGTTGTGTAAGACCTGTGATGAATGTGAGCGTATTGTTACTTACATAGACCGGTACTCATCTGTTTTAAATTTGCAGGGGTGGAACCATTGACAGTGTCTTGAGTGGCAGGTGCACAGGAGCTTGTATAGGGGCAATAGTGACTAGTTAGTGAGGACGCAAGGGATGAACATATTTGGACTTACAACTATGTTTGATGACACAGCAATGACTAAGGTGGTAGTGGCAGTGATGACATTGTTGCTGTGCATCAAATGATTGCAGTCATAAGAGCTACATCAGTTGTATAGCAGTGGGAGGACCTGCAATCAATAAATTAGAATGTTTCAGAGATAAATGAAGAAAAAAAAAAAAGAACGTGCTGTTTTTTTTTTTTCCATTCTGAGGCTTGCACATTGGAGGGGTGGCATCTGACTGCCTTGGGTCTGTTATGGGGGGAGCATGATGTGCGGGAGGTAGGCTCAGAAAGTGGAGGAAGGAATGGCAGATGAACCAGTAACGGGGGAGGGGGGAACAAGAGATCAGTGAAGGGAAAAGAGTGCATGCACATACAGTACCAAAATGGAACATTGTGGTCCATTATTGTATGAACGGACGTGGGAAAGGCTTCCCACGCCCAGACCAATCAACAATAAACGTGACTTGCTTCATTTTTTTGACTTTGCCTTCACGCTTCTGCTCCATTGTCCTGCTCTGTTGTCTCACCTCTCCCCTGTACAGCACTAGAGTCCACCAGTACCACACCTCCATGCAGAGGTGAAACCAACGAGCCACACCAGGCATCTTCTTTGGTGCTGTCATGCTTGCCATCTTCTTGCTGCTGTGGAGTGTGCGACGATGACAGATGACCCCCTCACTTCAACGACAATGACGATACCAGCCACAAGCGGTGACTTTCCACTATGATGGCATCTCGGCCGTGCGATCCTGACATGGTTATGTATGACCCAGACCCGGACCACCACCACCACCACTGCCACCACATTCCGCCGATGCCCGTGCAGTGTGACCCTAACCACAATGAGGACATGGGCAATGACCATGACTATGTCAGCTGCAAGGCAGTAATTGGTGACAACGAAGATGACTGCAATGACTGCAGTCACAAAGAAATAGCAACAACACAAGCACAACTGGATGACGACCTCAACGGCGGGGACGAAGACGACGACAATGACTGTGGCTGTGATGGTGATGAAGACGACGATGGCCGTGGCTGAAAAGTGGTGACACCTCAAGCACAACTACAGCTACAACGACTGTGATGTGAGGACAATGGCTACAGTGACAATGAGTGACAACAACGGGGTGGCTGTGGGGATTGCGATCGCGACGATGACTGTGAGGTGATGAAGACTACATCAGCCAAGGGGGGGCCGGGCCGTGGTTCCGTGACCCGAGGTGGGGGGGGTCGACCGAAAGTCTCTAAAAAAATTTGCTTTTTGGGTGTCTAAGGCCAGGCCGATCTGGAAATCTCCCGCTTTTCCCCCGTATCATCTCAGCAATAGTGCATATTGTGGGTTTGTAAACCCATGCGGGTACCCGAATATGGGTTTGTGGGTGTGGGTGTGGGTCAGATCTGAGGTACCCGTACAAAACCCATACCTGTTGCATGGCGGGTTTTTTCAAAGGGATACTAGAATTCTATTTACTACATGTTACTGTACTATTCTATGAGGAATTTCCCTAACTACAGTTACAGTGGCCTGAGCCCCAACTCCGTCTAAGAGCATCTACAGGTCTTGGGGCATGTGATGCGTCGCAAGGTGTCGCGCACGCGTCCGCGGAACGCGCGCCGTCGCATACAGGTCCGCGGTGATTGGAGACGTGTTTTTCTCGAAGAGATAAACGTGCATAGACATGCGGCGGGGTCGGGAACAGAAACGAGGTCGGGTTGTTGCAGGTGGTCGAAAATGGTTGTGCACGTTTGCGCATAACACAAAACTTCACATATGTAGTTGTATGAGTCAGAGATACGTCTTGTTCGAGCCAATAAGGCCGCGGACAAATGCAGAAAGCCGGAGAACAAAAAGAATAAGCCACACTGACACTGAACTTAAAAGTTAGGGGAACTCAACTATGATAAATGTAAGCGATGAAGTTGCATGTTCACAGCTTGGTGGTAGCATACAGCACTCATGGCAATGTTTATAGAACACACAGAAACGTGTGTGGTGCCAGCGGTTTGGCAGCGATGCACGATGGGGTGGGGTAATCTAAGAAATTTCCATATTTGGCCTTTAATTTCCTTTTTGGGGGTAGGGGGGGGGGGGGGTACGGCCCAACCCCTTAAAAAAGTTACCGACCCCGTGCAATTTTAAGAATTCCGGCCCCCCCTTGACATCAGCAAAACAAAATTTGACTAGCCGTGACTAGGGGAACTAGCCCCTACCATATTTGGGTATCACTAGTCAGCACTAGTCACGGCTATTGCTTCTAGTAACTTTTTGTTTTCCTGATGTACTGCCTGCTACAACGGCAGGCGACAATGTGTGGTAGTGTAAGCATTATTCCTGTAGTACAGTCTTCGAAGTGTACATCTATTCCGCATTATTGGACTACCTGGAGCATTCTAGTTTTGGAGTTGTAAAACATTTACATAAACTGATCGAGATAATTACACGATATTTTAGTAGATAATTGGTGGTGATTGATTGCCGCATGAAGGATTAGAGCATTACTGGTCTTAGTGACGAAATATTGGCACATTATCTCCCTTGTCTCCCATGTCGATAATTTAGTCGTGTGTTATCCCTCGCTAGCGTGGGAGGTTTTTCCTGATGCTTGTAGGACGAGCGCGGAGCAACCTGACGATACCGAACACACCCGATTATGCACCGATCCCCTGACAAATGAACCTCACGCTCAATACGCCGAGCACCCGAACCCGAACACGAACTTGCCCGACACCTATGACACACGAACTACGGCTCTACGTGGACAGCAGACCACACATGGACAGGACCCCAAAGTCGAAGCCTGTGCGGATAGTATGATGCGCAAATGGATGATCGAGGATGGAACACCCGACTCAACCAGAACCCTGAACTCGCGCACGAATGAATCTAAGCGGAACAGATGTCACGTAAACTTTGAAGTAAACTCGATGCGGAAATGAATCACGACAAAGGCACGACCCATGAAGGAATGGCACGGGTCCCTAGAGATACTGCTCCGGAACGACACTGACCTGCTCGACTGGTACTCACAGACGGGAAGGCAGGAAGAAGTACCGCTGGAGTTATATGGCGGCACGATGAAATCAATAAACAAAAACAAAGTTTCACGAATGCCACCAATGACGTGGCACCACATTAAACTCGAAAGTTTTGAACAGCAATTGATTGCTCCTCGCACGAAATTACGACAGGGGTATCGACGCGAGAAACTGGCTAACTTGACACCAATTATGGAAACGAGGACTCCGAGCCCCTCAGACCTGACTGACCTCCATTGTGTAAGCAGTAACTCAACATCGGACGTGTTGAGGCCACCCATCGACGACCTGGAGGGTCCATCAGAAAACCAGCATATACAAATGAATGACAAATTACGAACCCACATCCAGCAGCGAAATCAATCCGAAATATCGATCAATACGATCCCTGGTGTTGAACTCCGAAAAGCCACGCTGAATGCCCCAGCACTTAGCGGCGCCGTAGCCACTAAAACCAGAACTCTGGTAGATCGATTACGATCATCAGCACACCAGCAGCGGATAACGAACCAACCAAGTCGAAGCCCGTGTAACAAAAGTCCACGAGGAGACACACCGAGTCAGATAAGTTGAGGCCCACGTAGCAAAAATACACGAGGAGACGCACCTAGTCGGATAAGTCGAAGCTTGTCCAACAAGGTCACACGAGAACACGCATCGAATGACCAAGAGCCCGGAAAGGGACGACAATTGAGGTAGAATACCCGACGGATCAACTAGAATCGATAAGAGGTCCCTGTTCGATAGGGGTGGACAAAAAGGAACACGTGCAAGAATCGCCGAGATGGTCCACACGACACGAGGACTCTACCACACTGGAACAAAATGCCCATGGAAGAGACACGTCAGAAACAAGAACGACTAGCAAAGTAAACCGAAGCCCCACTGAGGGAGATGCATCGCCCACCGCTGGCTCAGAATCGTCGAACGAAACCACAACAAAAACTCGGACGCACCGTGGAAGGGAACTCTGCAGGGCATCGCCCAATAGCTTCAATGAAGATCTGGCGAAAGGAGAACAGTTCTTGTTCCAGTTTCACTTGCGGCAAACGGTCAATAGACAAACAGGTATGATGATCAAACTGATCAAGCAGACTCACCCGATGCTGTCATACATCTGCAGACCCCACGTCGGCGATTGGGTATGAACTCAGAAAAATCAATTAAAGGTAGAAAACCACATGAATCACTCTACCAATGCTGATGAAACGAGTTGGGACAGCTTCGCCAACTTCCGGAACGCATGGACAATTGACGGCGATTCATCACTCGGTACCCCAAAACCGAAGAGAAGGAGTACCGCCAGATGGGTCAGATCCGAACGGCACGCGGATGAAAACGCACTCCGGGGCCTGTCATCCTGCAAGGATGCGAAGAACGACCTAGAGAAACTGAAACTACAAGAAGAAACAAGTTGCAAACCCACCGAATCGCTCAAAGATGTCGAGGTGGGCTATGACCCGCTGCAGGTCACAAAAGGGTCCACCAGTGTAGAACTGGCTCCCGATGTAAAAGAAGCAGGCTGGCAGTCCCACGCGACGCAGCACAACGGGACGGACTGTACCCCGAATGCCAGTATATTGAGTCAGTTCACTCAGATAGGGGTAGCGAGGAAAACTCGCGAAAACGATCCCAACAGAAAGAGGAACTGCGACAGCATACTCGAGCCCTACCAGACTAAGTACGATCAGACATCCGAATTTGAGCCAAACAACTCATCGACAATCGCGAAGAGACTCACCAACGCGCAATTGACACACAGCATTGACCACCGCACCAAAAACGCGAACGCGAACCACTCACAGATTACCGACAATCGACAAAGCAGTGGAAGAAACCCAAACGATGCACCGAACCAGCGGCGAACCACACATTACAGAATACCCAAGAGGGTGAAAAGCTGTTATGTGATCAAATCTATGAGCGTGAAAACAACGACAGCGGTCACTCGACGCATCAGAGATATGATCAACGCAGGAGCGAACTACGTACCGAACACCCAGGCCAGAATAAAGAAGCCCACGACATCTGGCCAGATCGCATGTGTTCGCACGACCGACACGGCACCTGCGAACCACCAAATGCACGAGTTAGTCATTAGAGTTTCTCGAGCATACGCACCCCTCTACGCCAACCAACGAAGGAAAGGATTGTTACATGGGAAAGCACTTTGAGTCATCAACAGAGCCCTCCATCGGACAACCTTGTCGGGGCATGAAGTCAGTAAACAACCAATATGGAAGAAAGGGGCGATAACGGAATTCTGCGAGAGGAGACAGGCCGCATCGAAGCAAGGCACACATGCAAGGGTCAACGAAGCCCCACCCGACGCTGCCACTGGCACGGGCGACCCCTCTACGAACCAAACTGTTGCCAACATACGACGACATGAGATTAGAGAGATTCAACAGACAAAAGGGGTCCCGAACATGAAAAGAATAACCGAGTGGCAAGAACTCACTACGCGACACCATCAGCCTGTACGACGACAAAGAAGGGCCAGAATCGATGCCCCCGAGCGCCGTGTCAAAAACCTAGGATCCGGCCCTGACCCGCACGCACACGGTCACGAAGAACTACGGCTTGGTCATGGTCAACGACATTCTGACCTGAATTGCACGAGTCAGTATGACCTCTTGGGCGGACAAAACACGGCCAACATACACCGCCGCAAGAATGAAAAACGACGACACACCAAAAAGGTCACAAATACATGCATGACATGGCATGAGTCGCCGAAGAGGACCACGGGCCATGCAACAAACAAGAGGCACTCAGTTCGACCTGAGAAGTCGACAAAATCCAACGACATGAAACGAATACAATTCACTCGACCAAAGTCGCACCATAACAGACGGGCGAAATGGAACTCCGCTACGGCACCACCCGAAACGCGTAAGCAGTGTAGCAACCCCGCCCTTGTTCACTGCTCCCATTTTCCACGGGGAATGATTCACCAAATACAGTTACTGTTCGTCGTACCCGGTATTGACACCAGACCAGCTAAAGATGAACTCGGGTATGTCACCCAACCCTGTATCTGCACCTATAAACTGCGACCATCCGAGCTGAACGCTCAGTGTTCCTTGTTCCCTCTGTTCAAACACTTGCGCCACCGTTCGGCATCCACTGATGGTTGGATCTTATCAGCCGACAGGACATTGGTGTCACCAACCATGGGACGCTGCCCACTTCTCCTGTTACCAACTCTCGCGTCTCTCCCTTGGACGCTCTCTCGTGTTTCCTTCAATGGGCCGGCTGTGTGCCAACTCCCTCGAAATATTGTCCTGCTGCTCGTTTGTCCTTACCGCAACCAGGCTGCCCGTATTACGCTGAGTTGCCGAGGACGACAACACCCTAAGGAGGGGGTGAATATTCTGCTATCTGCTACCGCACCACATTTTTCCCCCCTGTCCTTGACCGAAGACTTGAACAACCGCAGAAACCCCACCATATTGACCCAACGTTTCACGATCGCAGTACCCTTTCGTCATGATACAACCCCTTTTCACGAGCTGAGCCTTCAAAGCAACGCGCTCATCGACAACGTTGGGACCTCAAAAGATCACCACAAACAATCGTTTGACCTAAGAACGCCGAAAAACACCCTCACTATCAACGCTCCAACTTATCCGCACCATGTACCTACCCGCCGGAACACGAGGCAACTCAAAACGCCCGCACTCTCACCCCAGCAATCAGAAACGCATGCAGACTGGGGGTCAACAAATAACCATCGCAGACATCATCAACCATACCATTGTAAACGGAATCTATTCAACACCATGAAGAAGCTGCCGCTCGAACGGACATCACTTAGGGCACTTCAATTCCGATCACGCACGATAAGGTCCTCGAACGAAGCACAGTATTCCAGAACGCCAAACGAAATGTATGCCTACGCTCACAAAACGGCGCAAGATGTACAGATCAGACTAGCTCAGCACGTACCGTACGAGGTCGACCAATCAAGATACGCGATAGCCACGGACCTTCATCACACCTCTATCCCCACCGAATCAACATCACGGCTCCACGTCCTCTCCACGACCGAACAAGAGGCCTCGAGTGTACCTTATCGATCATCATTGCTAGCACTAGGAACAACCCAGAGCGTACTCATTGGGAGAGTTTGAGGTTTGGACAAACTGATAAGGTCACGGGACCTCTACGATGCGCAAAGGTATAAAGACCAGCACGATAGCCAAGTCGAAAATGCAGGCGGAACAGACATGGCTCCTCCACTATGCATGGAGTTGACCCTCAGCCCTACGCTCAGGGAGCACTCCAACGTACTCGACAATCCTCTCCGGGGTCTGCTCCCTGACTTCACGTCACCCTTCGAACCGGAGCAATTGCCCCCCACCTCCAACAACGATAGTACAACAGAGGACTACACCCAAGCCAATATGACCACCGACTTGGACGGTAACCCAGCGCCAACCAGCCCTTCGCCCAAAACAACAACTGCCAGTCGACATCCCCTGTACGATCTGCCCAGTGCCGACGCGGTATTCACAACGAGCGACCACGAATTCCACGTCCACAGCTATTTCTTCATACGCGAGTCACCATACTTCCGAAAACTTTGGAAGGTTGTGGGATCAACAGCTGAGGTACCCATTGACTTAGATAATGAGGGACCAGTCACTGTCGAGTCCCGCGTTGCCGTTGGGCCCTATCACGTCATTCTCAACGATGTAACAACCGAGGAGTTTACACTACTCATGTGGATCTTCTACAACCCGCATTATTCAGTCTACGAGGCCACTACCCGAGAATGGACGCTAATTCTCCGATTGGCACAGAAGTGGCAGTTCCCTGAGATCGAGGCCCTATGCTGGAGGGAGCTTCTGAACATCAGCACCCTCACTCGCTCTCCACTACAGGTTCCACGAAACCAATCCCCTCGTCATGACCATGAAATTGCTCATCGTTGTCACCCCTACGCAGTTCGAGAACAGCGCCACTACCACCAAAACCCTCCAAACATGTCGCATGGTTGTCTTACCAATACAACTGTCGAAACAATCAACAATGGAGAGGCCACGATCATTCCGGACACCCACCGTACCACTACCCAAAGCCCCAACAGCGAACGTGCAGCCGAGGCAACGCCGTGTCCGCAGACCATGCCAAACTCCCGTACAGGCTCCATTCGGCCTCCCGTGCAACAGCACAACGTGGTTGAATTGGTCAGGCAACGCAACCCCCGTCGCTGTCACTATTGCCAAAACCCCGGGCACACCAAGGGACTTTGTCGCCAGCCCCATGCCATGTGTCCCCAGCGCCGACATTGCCCCATCTCACCACAACACCCTTATTATGGGTTCAATTGCCCTGCACTTTCGACTTCAACCACCAGTATGCGCACTCATGAGTGGTTGCGCTCGACACTTTCCCCTGACCGGGCTCTTCAACCCACCACGCGCCCACGTCAACGTCTGCACGGTACCTCAGTTCAAGCCCAGCCTGTAGACGACTACGAGTATCCCTATGACGTCGATTGGGAAGCTGCTGACCGCAGTTCCTAAATCATTCGCGGACGAATGAACCGAGAGAGGGGGCTATGTCACGATCTCGTGACATCGCGATCACATCACGACATGTGACACGTCACCCTGCCAGTGCATCCGAGTCTTCTGCCAGCCCAGTACCCATGCCACGTCTCTTGTATGCCAGCTCATTTCCAAGTCTTTGTAACCACAGAAAAGAGTTCCAAAAATCACCAGTTTGTAAGAGTATAAAGACCAGTAGTCTGAGTAGTACAATACTTTGTCTACTCTTAGTCCTTGACTCCTTGAATACAGTCTACTTGTTTAAACCTTCAGATTCCCCTCTCACTCACCTGCCAAGTTCTCCCTCCCTCTGGTCACTTAACCTGTGACCCTCGACTCTGCTTTCCCATTGCCTTTGGGCTACGACTGAACCCGATAAGTCACAGACAGTCCGACTGAACCGTGACAGTGTAAGTTATTCTCTCATCCGAAGCTAGCATATACTGACTGATTTATTGTATTTCTCACAGGTGAACCCATTGTACGTGCCTACTTCTGTTCTCAATTGAATGATGGCTGACTACAATTTAAAGGGCTGGCATTTTGATCCCCAAACCGTTGTTTCAAGTCCCTGCCAAGGAGCTGGATGCTGTGTCGTCTTCAGCTGCAATGCCTACCTCGAAAGGTTCGAAGTCCAAAAAGCTCATGATTGCAGATCCCAACCTCCTAACAGCACGGTATGAGATCATTTTTTCCATTTACCCTCTCTCTGACATTTCCCTTCTGCTAGGAATCTTTTTGCGTGCGACTACCTTAAAGACCATTCCGTGACAAAGTCCAGCTTCAAAGCTGTGTGGGACAGTGTTGACTCTGGGACAAGAAAGGTACATGCGTCTTATGAGATACCAAAAACACGCTGACCCAGACATCACACCAGAAATACGAAGCTCTCAGTAAGGAAAGGAAGTTAGCTGCCTGCGTCGCCTCCGCAGCAACTCCTTCAGTGTAATTGGTGACAACTGCATTTCTTGATCGGTAAGTCCACCATCCTGTTCTCACAATTAGGAAAGTCAGAAGGTTTTCCAGGGATGGCCTTTGCGCATGTCACTGCATGGATTTTTAGTTGTGTGGGCAGATACGTAGGGTTGAGGGGCTCGAGGAGGCTTGAGGACTCACAGGACGGCGTGATGAAATGCTGCTTGGCATAGGCTCAGTAATTAATGTTAATAGCGATATAGTCGGCAACAACCCCGGAGGGCCAATGGGAGAAGGACCAGGAAATGATGGCAGAACAGAACTAATGGATCTTGTTGTAGATATTGGCCACAGCGGTTCAACTATCGGCCTCTCAGACGGTAACTCACTGGCCAGGAGAGAGGGGCTTGACAAAGATGCCAGTAGCGGAATGTTCCCGGTGCTCACTCTGCTCGTGCTGGGAGAGACTGTTGGAACAGTCCCTATGTCAGAAGGAGAGTTGACAGTGGAGATGTCGTCTGATGGGTAGAGAAAGAAAGAATCCAGGATCAATGATGATTAATGATTACTGATGGTTGTGGGAAAGTCTCTGGGGAACTGACATGGGGTGTCACGACGAGCATGGGACCAGTACGATGATTGCATGGGTTCCTCAGCCAGATGAGAAGCAACAATGCGAATTACTCCTGCGACTTAGAGTGAGCCTCATTCAGCACGCTTGGTGAGAACAAACCAGTCTTGAGAGTGTTGTTGGAGACGGTGCTTGAAGGGATTCGAGGGAAGGAGAGGGAATGGTTGGAAGAACGGTCGGTGATAGGAATGGCCTGGGTGAGGCTGACGCAGAGACCAATATCGATGCTATGACGATGCAGCCCCCAGGAATGCAGATACCAACGCCGATATGGTTTGCATAAGAGGATTCTGCCCCAGAGAGATAAGAGAAGGAATAGATGAGCGAGCTAGCAGTATCTAGGGTAAAGGGAAAGACTCATGCTATGTCTGCCAGTGGGCTGCCCATGTTCCCCCAGCCATTGCCTCCAGTACCATCCGCCTTGTTGTTGCCTTGTTTTGTTTGTTTTGTTTTGTTTTGTTTCCATTGGTGTTGTCAGGATTAGTCGTATTCAATAGACATTGTAGCTTCGAGTTGTGCAGATGATCGAAATATCGGATTACAGTAAGGCAAGTTTCATTATGTAAGAAAAAAGACAATCTTTCACCCTAACTATTGCCAGTTTTCGCCAGTTTTCTGTGACTCTAGGTCTGACTAGATCTGACTATGAAATGACTTTCATCTGACTTGGCCAGACTTTGCAAAATTTTTGATTGCCGCTTGACCTGAACTAGACTCACAGCGACCCATGGCTGACAACTCTGGACTGCCAATGACTAATTCTGGTTTTTCCTTTTTTAC
The DNA here is from genome assembly GCA_025766275.1 of Lactarius indigo. Lineage (NCBI taxonomy): Eukaryota > Fungi > Basidiomycota > Agaricomycetes > Russulales > Russulaceae > Lactarius > Lactarius indigo. The sequence continues at coordinate 244,883 of JAFKAC010000077.1, forward strand.
TGAGTGTGCACAAGCATCCAAGATGCCACACACATACACATACTGGCCCTTTTGGACCTTTGCAGTCCTGTTGGGCAAGAAATGGCACGCATTGTTACGGTTGTATGTCCGTAGTGTCCGACTTGGACGGTACTGTGGGAACACTTTGCCCCAACTGGTCAGCCAACTTACGGGGGAGGCAAATACAGCCAAGGCGTCCCCTAGTCGACAAAGATACTGGCAGCCTTCTATCAGACAGAAGTACTGAGAGGCAGAAAATGGCAGATGAGAGAGGGAAAGGGGGATGAGCAAACAGCCCAAAGGGGGTGGCAGACAGCCCAGCTCAAAAGATAGAGGGAAGATTGGCAGGCAGCCGATACAATTCACCAAAAATCTCAAGCTAGGGAACCGGGGATACAAGCTACCCTACTTATACCCTAGCTAGCGTAAGGTTCAAACTCAGAAACCCTAATACAACGATCCTAGGGTGAGTAATCGTACAGTAAGAGTGTCATCGGGAATGTGTAATCATCAGTCAGCATACAGTCAGTCAGCCAATCAGAGTTAGGTATCAGTCATCCTTATCGTAACAGTGTAATCGTCTATGAGTCATCTGCAATCAGTATCAGTCTTCAGGTACCAAACATCAGTCAGCCAGGCACAAGCTCATCTGGACTCTTCCGGTGCATTCTAGCCAGGTCACATGCCGGGGTCATGTGACGGGCGATGTTGTTATTGCTTTAACCGGGCCGGTGGAACCTACAATTCTGCGCGTCATTGCAGAAGGTCCAGTGGAATCGTGGGCTGGGGCACTTATCTCTTGATTTATGGCTTATCTCAGCCTTTTCTTCGTCATCTTCCTTTTCTTCACGTGATTGTGTCCTTCGTACCGCCGTTTGTCGAGGTCGTGAGGGTGAAACCGTAACACGCATGACACACTGGATGAAAGAGACTTGACAGTCAGGGAGTGAAGTGTGCACAGGCGTCCAGGATGCCCCCCCCACACACAGGCTCTTTCTGGACCACACAGTTTAGTTGGACAAGATATGGCACACATATTGCACTCAAGGAAGAGACTTCGAGAGTCGGGATGTGATGTGTGCACTGGCGTCCAGGACGCCACTCACACACGCTAACTCTTTCAAACTCACATGGTCCTGTTGGACAAGATATGACATGCATGACACATTGGAAGGAAGAAACCCCAAGAGTTAGGACATGAAGTGTGTACAGGCGTCCAGGACGCCACTCACACACGCTGACTCTTTCAAAGTCACATGGTCCTGTTGGACAAGATATGACATGCATGACACACTGGAAGGAAGAAACCCTGAGAGTTAGAACATGAAGTGTGTACAGGCGTCCAGGACGCCCCCCACACACACAGGCTCTTTCTGGACTACACAGTCCAGTTGGATGAGATATGACACACATAATGCACTCAAGGAAGAGACTTCGAGAGTCGAGATGTGATGTGTGCACTGGCGTCCAGGACGCCACTCACACACACTGACTCTTTCAAAGTCACATGGTCCTGTTGGACAAGATATGACATGCATGACACACTGGAAGGAAGAAACCCTGAGAGTTAGGACATGAAGTGTGTACAGGCGTCCAGGACACCCCCCACACACACAGGCTCTTTCTGGACTGCACAGTCCAGTTGGATGAGATATGACACACATAATGCACTCAAGGAAGAGACTTCGAGAGTCGGGATGTGATGTGTGCACTGGCGTCCAGGACGCCACTCACACACACTGGCTCTATTCTAGGCCACACAGTCCTGTTGGATAATATATGACATGCATAGCACAGTCAAGGAAGAACCTTGATGGTTGAGACATGAAGTGTGCACAGGAATCCAGGACGCCACCCACACACGCTTGGCTCTTTCTGACCATGAAGTCCTGTTGGACAAGATATAACATGCATCACCGGTGTGTATGCATGGTGTCCTGGATGCTTGTGCATACATCATGTCCTGATTTTCAAAGTTCTATTCTATGAATGTGTCACGCGTGTCGTGTCTTGTCCAACTGGACTGCATGGACCGGAAAGAGCCTGTATGTGAGGGTGGCATCCTGGACGCCTGAGCACACTTCACGTCTTAATTCTCAAATCCTTTCCTTTTAGTCTATTATGTGTGTTTTATCTTGTCCAACTGGACTGCATGGTCTGGAAAAGCCAGTGTGTGTGAGTGGCATCCTGGACGCCTATGCACACTCCACATCCTGACCGCCGAAGTCTCTTCCTTCCAGTGTGTCATGTGTTGTATCTTGTTCAACAGGACTACTATGTGGGTCTAAAAGAGCTGGCATGTGTGAGCGGCATCCTGGACACCTGTGCACACTTAAGTCTCACGTCTTGACTCTTGAGGTCGAGCAGATCACAAGTTTACAAAGGAGACAAGCTTGGAGCTCCGTGTTGAGCGTGCCACTGCAAATGTGTGTGACTAGCGAGCTGAGAGAAAGGGTCAAATTTGAAGGTGACACAGTGATGGATATAATTTTATGCATGTGCATGATACTCTTCTACGATTTCTATTTCCATATCTGATCCCCCCTCATCATCAGCACTCACATGTTCTCGGTTCTCTTCCACAATTTCTATGTCCGAATCCGATCCCCAGTCAGAGTCATCGGAATGTGCCACAAATTCATCAGAATTTGCTACACACTCATCAGAGTTGTCCTTGGAGTTGTTCCCAAACAACCAAACCCGATTGGCATCCTGCACTAGGGTCTGATTGAGTGCGATTCGTACCACAGGTTTGTTGTCATCAAATGGGAGGTGTGTCCATTGCGGTCCCGTCACCTTCTTTGTGTTCCATACTCGATCTGTGTCTGTCAATGGGAGCCATTGAAAGGTCCTGAATTCTTTCCAAATCGATCTGCGGACAATTTTGGAATCATCCTCAGTCAACCTCTCCATCAGAGTGTTCCACAATTGAAAGTATAGCATATACGGGAAGTTTTGGAAGCGTGTTGGGGGCACAAATCCCTTTGATGGGAAAAACCTTCTGAACTGGAGGTTCTCCCAGTCCTTGGGACTCACGACCTTGACTACCACTCGAGAGAACAGCCTCCGAAGGTCGGTGTTCTTGAAGATCTTGGTGGTTGCTTCTTTCCGCTCTTCATTTGTCATGAGTAGATGGCTTGATTCACGGTTGGACCTGCGATTGGGTGCATTTTCGAGGAGATCGTAAGGGAACTGCCTCCAGATCTGTGCGATGATATCGTCGATGCTTTCTGAGCCACCCTGACCTTCATCCGTCTGATCTACATCCAGAGGGGCAATATCAGGACCGGCCTCTTGAGGCAGGGGCATCATGGCAATGCCTTGATCACTGAGGGTCCTATCTCGAGCTTTCAACTCTTCATCAGCCACGACATGCCGTATGTCTACAGGATGCTTCCGACGGTTTTGAATGCGGTTTTTGTTCCTCTCCTGTGAATTACCGTGCCAGGACTTGACATTGAATCTGATGTTGAAGTCTTGCTCATCGGCGATGCCATACAGCCAGCAAATGGAATCCATGGCAATACTGTCACCTCCTCCCATTCGCAGAGCAACTCCTTGCTGTAGTGTGATGCCTGAGATGAAATAGAGACCATGGGCCAGCATAATGGGCACCGGGTCAGAATCCTCATGAGGCTCCGTTTCGTAGAGGTTCCAGCAACAAGTTCGTGTGAGCTCTGTCTCCGCTCGCCCTTCTGCTGGACGGTAGTTGATGGCATTCAACATGTAGATGAGGATGGCACCAAGGGTGAGTGACGAGTGCATCGGTCTGTATCAGACTGGTGTCTCCATCAACATACCCAGTGCAGTATATATTGCACCCATGCAAAAATATTTGAAGTGCCTAGATATCATATGAGGATGACCATGCATAAATTGACGGAAGATCTCACCACCACATAATTGGCGACAATGTGTAAGTCCACCCTGCGATAATGTCCTCAGGTGCACTTCTAAGAGCATCTTGGGCGAGTACCAATGGGACGCGAATTTCGAGACGAGCGCAACCTTCTTGGGGTTTCTGGCCCATGCTACCAGCACAAGCCTTGTATGTCTCCGACATTTTTTCGAGCTGGTCTACCAGCTTCTCGAGCATCTTTGGGAAGAGCTCCTTGCACCTCTGGCGCCTCCAGATACCTTGGTGGAGCTGATATGTTGGGCATTTGTCTGTGGTGTAGACATTGATGTAGTTGATGTCATTCCTCCCCCCGAATGGGCCAGGTTCGCAACGGAAGCCCGCAAAGTCATCCAGTTGGGAGACATTGTTGAGATGGAACGTCTTTCGTCTCTGCAATGCCGCTATCTCTGCATCGCTCAACAAAGGCATCAGGTACCTGAGAATTGCTGGGTGGCAGTGTCTTGACCATTGAACGACCATTCCCGGATCATAGACCTCCAGTCCAACGTCGACAAGCCAGTTATCTTGGTCAATACGTGCTGTATCCACATGCTCAAAGAATGTATTGAAGGCTTCTTCAGGAAGTGTTCCTTCGTCATCATGAGCAGTACCACCTTTGAGCCCTCTAAGTTCATGTCCGAAATATGCCATCTCAAATTCGGGGATGTCGTCCAGACGATTTGTCAGAGCCGTACAAAACTCTACGAGGAAGATAGGAGGGACCGCCAAAGAGCCAAGGTGTTGACGGCCAGCAGTATCCTGTGATTGTACCATGGCACTGTGATAGTTGACAGGCCAATGGCTCACCTGGGTTGGTATGACCTCCATGACTGCAGGCCGGATGCAGTCATCATAGAGTTTTGCGAGTTGCTCCTGGCGCAGGCATGGCATCACAGATGCACTGTACAGACTTGGGAAGAATATCCTTGTGAGATGCCTACTCCCGACAGTACCGAAGGCGCAATTAGGGATTTTCTCGAGGGGGGCATAGGTCACCTTTCCCTGAGAATCGATGGAGTAAGGACAAAGTACAACTATGTTACCAAGGATATACAGTACTCACATCTGGTAAAAAAATTGGACCTTTGACATGGTTTGGTTTCGTAAGGATGTCCCTAAAACTTGCAACTGGAAAAACATTGAATGGACTCGTGTAAGGCAAGTTGCGAGTAACCCCAATGGCAGAATCAAAGTCTCTTGTGAAACGTGGTATAGCCGGGGGATGGAGCCCTTGTCTAGCATTGATGGAGGCACGGTGTGGTACTTGATCAATGAGGAATCGACCACAGAGAGCAGTGTTAATGTATTCCATTGGCTCGCGTGATGCAGCATCTTCCATCAAGATGGTGAACTCTTCGAGGGTGAACTGCTCGGTGGGCAATGTGTTGTGTGGGAAGGCCATTTTTCGAATAGATTACGAAGGAGGAATGCCTGAGGGAAACCTGAGAGGTGCTCAAATGGGGGGAAAGAAGATGCAATGAGGTCGCTGACTGTCAAAGACTTTATAAACCATGGGGGTATGTGGGCAGTTGTTTTTTTCACAGTGCTTTTTAGGTATAGGCCGTGACCAGGAGGGTCATTGCCAAGATGGGTTAGATAGAACGTAGTTTACTTGACATAAATTTGCAAAATATGTTAGAGTACCTAGGTAGTTATAGAGTCATATGCGGGATGTGTGAGCTCATCGGTACGTTCTACTTGATCTGCCACAAGGTGTGTGGAAATAAGCAAACCAATGTTGGCCTGGCTGAGTAATCGATTTGTCTAGTAAGCCACTATGGTTATCCTGTGGGGGCACACATGGACCCATTCCGGCCTGTGTAAGTTAGTCCAGTTGGACAAGGCACGACACATAGTTTAACACAGGGAAGGGATCTTGAGAGTCAGGACGTGATGTGTGTACAGGCGTCCAGGACGCCACACACATACACACAGACCAGCTCTATCCAGTACGCATAGTCCAGGTTTGGTCCAGTGACAAGACATGACATATATGACATACTGGATGTTTGAGAGTCAGAGTGTGATGCGTGTACGGGCGTCCAGGACGCCACACACATACACACAGACCAGCTCTATCCAGTACACATAGTCCAGGTTTGGTCCAGTGACAAGACATGACATATATGACATACTGGATGTTTGAAAGTGAGGACGTGATGCGTGTACGGGCGTCCAGGATGCCACACACATACACACAGACCAGCTCTATCCAGTACGCATAGTCCAGGTTTGGTCCAGTGACAAGACATGACATATATGACATACTGGATGTTTGAAAGTGAGGACGTGATGCGTGTACGGGCGTCCAGGACGCCACACACATACACACAGACCAGCTCTATCCAGTACACATAGTCCAGGTTTGGTCCAGTGACAAGACATGACATATATGACATACTGGATGTTTGAGAGTCAGGATGTAATGTGTGCACAGGCGTCCAAGACGCCACATACACACACACACACAGACCAGCTCTTTCCAGTACACATAGTCCAGGTTTGGTCCAGTGACAAGACAAGACATACATAACCCAGGTGGAAGTGTAGTGCGTGTGGGTCGTTGCCTGGTCTGAGCAGGATGGCGGCAGCGCCGACCTTCCCTTCATGTGCCGAGCCATCTGAGTAGAATTTGATTTCCTTGCTCCCTTCTTTGTCAGCTTTCTTGGATGCTTCTTTGTTGCTCACTATTTCAATGCTCAATGGTCTCCTGTGTGCCGTTGCTGGGTTTGTTCCTATGGCCGGAATTGTTTCGAATTCGTTTGGCTTGATGTTGAACGTTTGCATGAGGTCGTGAAGGGGGACTTGTGTCTCTTGATGTTCTTGTTTGTGGCTTTTCTTGTGGGTTTGTAAAGGGGGTGCTCCAGAGGTAGCGTTGCGATGCGGGATGTTTCCCTGAAGAGATGTTTTTCTATTTTGAGCTGCATCGGGATGGTGTCTGCATGTGCGTTAAGCGTGTCAGTTGGAGAGGTGCGAAGCCCGCCTGTGATGGCTAGGCTGCCGTCTCTTTGTACAGAGTTCAGCTTGTTTCTTCGTCTTTTTATCTTCCCAATTTCACTTGATGTTTCGTTCTTTGCGGTGTGACTTCCCCATACGTCAACCGTGTATAACGTCCTTGGTATTGCGACTCCAATGTAGAGTTGATGCGCGCGGTTCGGGATGATACCACAGCTTGGTGCCGCTGCAAGGATCAGTACTTTACTACACTTGCCTGACACATACAGACACCCCAGCCACCTCAGTATCAATACCAACGCCACCAAGCCTCGCTGTCACCTACTAGCACGCGTTGGCTCCTCATATAAGCACTTCTAATATGTACTTTGCTTGTTATATAAGACCTCGAGCCTGATTTCACATTGGTATTGGCCTTCGGACTGATACTATCCCATTCTCAAACGTGTGAGCTGCCTCTGAACGGAATCGTACCATTTTACTACCGCATGACCTACTGTATCGATTATCGTCTCTGTTATCCTCTGTCAACGTCTTTCCCTTGGGTTGACTTCTTCATACTTATACTCCCTACACCCCTACACCTTGATGAGTTTCTTGCAAGGCTCCGGAGTGGTCTCAAGGCCCCAAGACCTGAGACAGACCTAACAGGCCATTTGATGTCGATTGACTGACTTCTCCGACCACAGCTCTTGGCACTATCAAGAGCCCTGTAGTGAGTCCCTCTTCTTGATGCCACACTCCATGGACTCGTGTCTTGACTTCTTTCAATCTGGCTGAATTTCAACGATCTCACCCACTCGAACCAACCTGAACCCTGGCTTCTTCTAGGACCTGTATACGTACACAAACTGCCTGCACTTCCGAGTCGCACGTGTGAGTTCCAAATGGCGATGCCAGTGCGATTCGTGCTTGCAGTAATACACATAGCTCATGGCTGGCTAGGTTAAACTGTCATTTTGCATCTCCTAGTTACTTTCCCGCACCGCACTGGCGGACCAGACATTCCCGCACTCCGGCCAGTATACCTTCCCCTTGTCTTGTGACCCCGCTGGGTTTCTCCCTGGCCTCCACTACACATTGAGATCTACATCTCTGTTTGACAGTGTAAAAACTTCTTGTATCTACACCTATTAAGTCAGCAAATATTAGTTCCTTTTCCCTCAGGGCTTAGAGCTCTGTAGGGCAACTTCGTCTTGTTCTCATCGTCCCCCAGTGTGCCGCACCTTCGCGCACCCTCAGTTCCTTTGGAGCGACACGTCTCTGATTCAAACAAACCACTATACGAAGTTACGAGCCCCGCAAAGGCCTGCACGACCTGAAACATGGCTTCACGCCCCCCCCTCCAGAACCCAATGTATCCCTAGGCTGCACATAGAAGTGCCCATTGGCAGTTTAGGGTATCAGTAGGGCATTTTCCAGCAGATAAGATCCTGAAAACATGTAAGCACAGTAGGCAATTGAGTAAGATTGTTGTATACAGAGATTGTCATCAAATACAGTGATTACTGCGAAGATTATTCAGTTCAAATATAGTTATACAGAGCGATGGCACTACATTGGGTTCTGTGCCACAATGCACATGAAAGATGTGTAGAGAACTATGAGTCAGTGAGAGCGGGAAAAGCTCTGTGCACACAAGACGGGGATGCGAAAAGTGACTGTAAGAAAGTAAAGAGGGCGAGAAAGCGTGCACTACAGACCTTTGTGATGGTGCCTTTGACCAAGACTGACCCTGACAAGCTTTGCAGTCATTCAAGAAGAGCAAGTGAGACCAAGAGTAAGTACGATGTGGGGAATTATGTCCTTTATTGAGCACAAAAGCTGAGCCTTATACACATCGAGTACATGTAAGGGTGAGCAGAGCAATTTCAAAATGCCAAGTTGGCCGGTATGAGGCGAAGCGAGGGACGAGCAGTACCTTAGAGTATTGTCTTTGAGTGAACGGGCGAAGTGGCACATCCTCATTCCTCTCTTGCGTGCTGCCACCTGTCTGCCCACCTTTTCAACTGGTCTGAAGAACCTGGATCCTATCTTTTTTAGAGAGAGAACAGCCCTTTCTTCTGAAATACTATTCCATCGACAAGTGTTGGGGCGGATAATACTTCTCGAGATAAACAAAGGTCGACGCCCACCAGGCTTCGTTCCACTCACTGAAGAGGCCGCTCTGCTACTGAGAGAGGTGTGGGCGAGATGGCTCGCCTGAAATCCCAACTCCTGTAGAACCAAGTCGGCAAAGAGGAGCTAGACCGGCTAGTGCTAGGAGAGAAGGCTGCTCGCATGTCCCTGCATGACAGAGAGACTGTGGAACAGCGCAACTGGCCAAACTTATCCTGACAGTCGCCGTTTGCGTTGCCGACGTGCACTGCCACTCCCTCTCCCGCCACCGGGCATGCTTTGTGTGTCGCTCACCGTTTGCGCTGCCCAAATGGTGCTGCCATCTTCCTCTCACCGCTGGCCTTTGCCCCGCGACGCTCACCGTTTGCCCTGTCCTTCCGTGTCTTTGGTTTCGTTGACGGAGTCTGTTCGCCGGTGCACCACTCCCAGGATCGGGCGAACGGTGCCACCTATTACAGTCAAAAAGCGCCCCAAGGCCAGCACGCCTGGGGACCCAGAAGCATGACACTACTCTACAGTGACGTGCGTGTCATGAGACAAGTTGGATGGCGTACATGAGTGGTGGCACTCCCGGGGACTCGGACAGATGGTGCTACCTACCACGATCAAAGGGCAGACACAAGTCCGGCGCACCCGGGATGGCACTACTCCACAGTGGCCTCTGCATGTCGTGAGATGGGTCGAAGGGTGCATGCGAGTGGCGCAGCACTCTTAGGGACTCGAGTAGACAAGTGGCAGTACTCCCGAGGACTCTGACAGATGGTGCTACCTATTGCGGTTGATGGGCACATGCAAGTCCGACATGCCCAGGGCTCGGATAATTGGCACTACTCTACAGTTGCGTGCGAGTCGCGAGACGGGTCGAACGATGCACGCGAATGGCGGCACCTATGAGGACTCGAACGGGTGACGCTACCTACCGCGGTCGAAGGGCACACCCGAGCCCGGCAAGCATCGGCTTACGCCACTCTACAGTGGCCTCTGCATGTCGCAAGATACGCAGAACAGCACACGCAAGTGGCGGCGGCACTCCTGGGGGCTCAGACGAACAATGCTACCTTCACGTCAGGTGGTATGCGGAGGTGTGCGCCCCGAATAGTCATAGTGTGCCGGTTGGAGCTAGCTCGCCAACAGAGATGAGGGGTGGTGCGAACACAGGGAGGCGCGCACTCTGGATAAAAATATCTAGAGTACAGCGCGTACAGCGTGTCATGGTAGGTTCAAGTCATCCAAGCCATCCAAACCAATACTGCATGCAGTCTGGAAGCATGAACACGAATTCGTGGACACGACGACCATGTGGGATAATTATCCCCTGCAGAAGATTGGAAGGTCGTGGCGAGGGAAGACATGGTAGTAGAGGGAAAGAAAGTGAAGACGTGTCGCGTCGCGCAAATTAGCTGAATCCGTCACGCAAAGTCACGTGACCGCTGCGTCATTTCCTTTTAGGAAATGATTGCTAATCAAATTCGAAACGTTTGTACTGTTTCTTTTTTTTTTTAGAAGGGCACTTTTATTTTAGATATCTAGTTTGTCTACGTGTAGACGACTAAATACCCGTAAATAAAGTGCTAAGTAGTAGGAGATTTACCATCAGCTCTACCTAGCACACTGTGTTGCCGGGCCTAGAGGGGAACCGGTTTGTGAGGGAAAATGCGCTTACGCACATCCCCTGGTAGGGGGGATAGTGTGGGACTCAGACACAGGGCAGCCGCGGTTAGGTGCAGTGTGGTCTCCTACCCACTAAAACCTCACAGATCTCGAGCCAGTTGGGGGGGGGGCTCTGGGTGGAAGACGTATAGAGTTTTACGGAGGCGGGCAGCTGGATAGGTGAACAATGTGTGAGTGGGAGTTCCTGAGGAGAGCGTATGCTCCTCTCTCCTAGATATTATTCATAGATAATCGTTTAACTACGCTAATATTACGATTATCTAATATGTCAATCTAGCCTCAGTTTGCCGGACTTTGTCCGTTCCGGGCCGTAGCCCAACAAGACGTGTTTCCAGGTGGCTTTGACAGTTTTGTTTTCTTCGTCAGAGGCTTCCAGGGTGTTTGTGTTGGTGAGCAGTGAGCTGACGTGTCCAGTTTGTCCTTGCTTGGATATTGTATATTCATGTTTGGTGGTGGTTGCTGTGCTGTTGTATCGAATTGACTGATGTGTCTATTTGGCAACTGTTTTGTTACGGTTTCACCCTCACGACCTCGACAAACGGCGGTACGAAGGACACAATCACGTGAAGAAAAGGAAAATGACGAAGAAAAGGCTGAGATAAGCCATAAATCAAGAGATAAGTGCCCCGGCCCACGATTCCACTGGACCTTCTGCAATGACGCGCAGAATTGTAGGTTCCACCGGCCCGGTTAAAGCAATAACAACATTATATATAGACGAATGATAACTGGGTTCAGGGTTCACTGTGGGTTCTGGGTCTATTTTGACTTAGGGTTACCGCGTATATCCAAGTAATGGTCCCGCGTTTGACCATCATTGACAAACGCGGGACCATTACTTGGCCCGCGTTTGACCATCATGGTCAGACGCGGGGCCATTACTTGGCCCGCGTTTGACCATCATTGACAAACGCGGGACCATTACTTGGCCCGCGTTTGACCATCATTGACAAACGCGGGACCATTACTTGGCCCGCGTTTGACCATCATGGTCAGACGCGGGGCCATTACTTGGCCCGCGTTTGACCATCATTGACAAACACGGGACCATTACTTGGCCCGCGTTTGACCATGATGGTCAAACGCGGGACCATTACTTGGCCCGCATTTGACCATCATGGTCATATGCGGGATGATTACTTGGCCCGCGTTTGACCATGATGGTCAAATGCGGGCCTCCAAAGTTGATCTGTATCAATAGAAGGGTGATATTTGTACTCGAAATATATGTTTTATTGTATTTCGAGTTGAATGGCATATTCAGGGTGCCAGTACGGTCCCGCGTTTGTCCATCATGCCTAAACGCGGGACATTATTACATGGTCCCCATATATACATATTGAATAAATAAATGAGGGGCCATAACTTGACCAGCGTTTAGACACAATGGACAAACGCGGGATCGTATGGGCACCCTGAACATGCCATTCAACTCGAAATACAATAAAACATATATTTTGAGTACAAATATCACCCTTCTATTGATACAGATCAACTTTGAAGGCTCATGTTTATCAGTGAAATTGATTGATTGATTGATTGATTATAGATTGGTGTTAGATTGTGTCTTTGTCTCTTACCAGTGAAACATTTGCTTTGTGGAGTTGGGGGGTTTATATTGTTAAGTAAGGTGAAAAGGTGTGATGTGATGTTGACAGCCTTTATAACTTGCGAGGCAGGTAGTAATATTATAGTCTGTATTTTGTCATGGAATCATATCTGTGAGATGTGCATAAGGAGGCTTCCATTATCTGTGACCCATCTGTAATATACCAATGGCAAGCACAATGTGCTGCTCTGTATGCTGGAGAGCGAGCAGCGCGAGCAATCCATGCTATACAGAGCAGCACATTGTGCTTGCCATTGGTATATTACAGATGGGTCACAGATAATGGAAGCCTCCTTATGCACATCTCACAGATATGATTCCATGACAAAATACAGACTATAATATTACTACCTGCCTCGCAAGTTATAAAGGCTGTCAACATCACATCACACCTTTTCACCTTACCTAACAATATAAACCCCCAACTCCACAAAGCAAATGTTTCACTGGTAAGAGACAAAGACACAATCTAACACCAATCTATAATCAATCAATCAATCAATCAATTTCACTGAAGGAGGTCAGATAACAAGACCAGATGTAACCACAATGTGCAATTGACTAATTTCAACTGAGGTAACTCTGTATATGCATCCAACTCAGACCAAGTTCTTAGATGAAACTTGATGAACAGCATAGATGAACAGCATATTCACAGTAAACTGAACACTGTGGTGAGATAAGCTGAGAAGCTAGAAAGCAGCAGAGGGGATCTTGCAAGTTGTACAGATCAAAATATATAATCTAGAAAGTCCAATTAATCTTATCTACAGCAGTCCATATCTGTATGTCCATTTAGACCCACTAAGTGAACACAGGCTACTTATCAACAAACCTTTGTAGCCTGGGTCTGTCTCTCCTTCAACATGCTTCCTGTTATTACACTTCTCACACAACCTTGCTTCTGCCTGTCAATAAGCCACAGTGTTAGCATGTGGCCACAATGCTAAGCAATTGGCATAGGTCACAACACTGAGATGGCAGCTTGGCCACATGGATGAGCTATGTGGCCTTGCCTCTACAAATACACAAATGCAACTGTGATTCCATTCAACTGAGAAGTGTTAGAACCTTATATCTAGTTATAGTAAATATATATTGTGATCTCACTTTTGTGTATTTAAGCCAGCAAGTTATGCTATCAAATAACCAGTTCTGAGAACACTATAGTAGTTATATCGTAAATACATTGCCTCATAATAATAGGTAAGCTAAGTAGTACACTACTGCCCTATGCCTGCTCAACAAGTCACCCTTATTTGATTTAGAGGATATGCGGTACCTGAGTCAATTCTTAGAGGAAAACCTGGGCCTGGTTTAACATCCTGACAATGTAGTGTACTTGGTATTGTTATATGACTCTGGGAACTGCCTAAACCCCCAAACATTTGCAGTGCTGCCTGACCAGGGGATTGAACCATGGACATCCAGGATTGGACCCTTCCTTACAGTATGAGGATCAGAGATACCATCCTTCTTATTGAAGATGCTGTGGGATAAAAAACCCCAGGTGCTGTCTCAGTGAAAGAAGGTTGTCTTAGTGAGTTGAAGCATGGGAGAAAAAAAATAAAACATCAACATGTTTGGCTTTCATTAATAATGTGGCATAGGCAAGTTGAGATGTGACTTGTCATCCTTGTTGTGCCCACCTTGTGTTTTTTCAGTGCCCACCTCTCTGCAATATATGGCTTTCTCCACCCTCAACTTCTTGACCCTTTCTTCTTCCCCATCAACATTACTGCCTATGCCTACTATGTTATGCCCTAGCAGGTGTTACAGTACAGACTCTGACTCACATTTGGATGACTCATGGCTGGTTATGACTATGGCCCAATAGTCATATTAGTCATGGAATATTACATTGTATCAGTCAGCATGTAGTTTGCATGTGATTTGTGACTCATGTATGACTTGTTCCTAGGATAGCTGTACTAGGGTTTGAGCTAGTTAAGTTATTGGTTACTTACATCTTAGCAGCACTTTAAAGCCTGCATGTACCTGTATAAGTAGTAGTCATGGAAGACCAAGAGTCTCCATCTTGGTCTTCTTCAATCCACCCTTTGAATTGCCTTTCATCTGCCTTAGTCTCACACTAAGAGCGCCTCCACTTTGACTTGCTAAGGGTCGAGCCTCTTACCTCTTTTGCTGCAGTTGTGTGCTGTTAAGCCCCTCTTCAGCATGCATTGGGTTGACACTGAGGTCCCCATTCACCTTACTCTGCTAAGTCATCTATGCTGTCATGAGTCCAAGTCGGACTAATGCCCATGGAGCATAACATTAAGACCAAGATCCTTCAAAGTGGTGTATTTGACAAGAGAACAGTGGATGTCCTTCTGTCCTTACTCCCTCAAATGATGAGGAGATTGTAACATACCTACACAATTCCTGGGAGCTGCTCAGTGGAGAGAACAAGGAGAAGACACCAGATACTTGTGGAGTTTAACAGGCCTAACCATTTCCAACCTGTTGAGTTCAATTTTGATCACCTCTGTTGGACAGAAGTTACGTGGAACCCCATAGATCACTACTGGGATATCATACAACCAGCTGGATGAAATTATAACTATGACATCAATGCTTGTGAGCTTAATAGTTGCACAGACTATAGTCCTATAGACGGACAAGCACAAGAACATACTGACTGTTATGCCCTAGCAGGGGCGTGGGTTCTGAAGGTTCTGAATCACACAAGTATCAAGCAAAGACATCTGTTGTCTCATTGCTATGAAATACAAGTGGTGGGGTGTGGCACAGTGTGCAGCACTACTCTGTAATATAGGGCTCCTCACCTGAAGTGTGTAACACTTCTCTACACTTGATCTTGCTAGTGCACAGTGTTATGATCCAACGCTTCGGACCTCAGTCACAGTATGTTTCTACCTTGCCTTTCCCCTTTTGTACTATACCTTGTTACCAAAGGAGCTACTGCTGCTAGTGGCGCTGTTTCCTTTGATCCAAATATCTCCCCATTCCGCTTGGTCTCTTTGATATTGTGTGGACTTGTGTTCATGTTGTTTGGAACCTCATCCCATATAAACCTGTACCATAGACCATAGGAAGCCAGACTTGGCTTCGTTTGCAATCTAGCAACCTTGCCTTCGTACTTTGGTGTGACCTTGCTCTATCCCCCTCTTCTTATGCATCCCCTACCTCAGTCCCTAATCAGGACACTTCAAAGTCTTTGCAGTTGAACTATATCAACATGTCACACCTGTTATACTCTGTGCACTAGCAAGATCAAGTGTAGAGAAGTGTTACACACTTCGAGTGAGGAGCCCTACATTACAGAGTAGTGCTGCACATTGTGCCACACTTTGCCACTTGTATTTCATAGCAATACGACAATAGACGTCTTTGCTTGATACTTGTGTGACTTAGAATCCCCAGAACCCACACCCCTGCTAGGGCGTAACACACAGAGTCCAACAGGTGTGATGCGTTGATATAGTTCAACTGCAAAGACTTCAAGGTGTCCTGGTTAAGGACAGAGGTAGGGGATGCACAAGAAGAGGAGATAAGGCAAAGTCACATCAAGGTACAAAGGCAAGGTTGCTAGATTGCAAATGAAGCCAAGTCTGGCTTCCTACAGTCTATAGTACAGGCTTATATAGGTCGAGGTTCCAAACAACATGAACACAAGTCCACACAGTATCAAAGAGACCAAATGGGTTAGGAGAGTATTCAGATCAAGAAAACAACACCACTAATAATAGTAGCTCCTTTGGTAACAAAGTATAGTACAAAAGGGGAAGGGGAAGAGTGAGACATACTACAACTGAAGTCTGAAGTGTTAGTTTATAACACCAACAAAGGAATCAGCAGAGAAAAGCATCAGAAAGCCAAGAATCCCCTAGCAGAGGGAATACTCCAGCAGAAGACACAAGTCTAGGTGCCATTGAAGAGCACATCATTCAATAAACTGAGTCCCTTACCATCCATCAACCCTAACTGGAAGTAATTCACATATGATCCCCAGCAGTTGCAATGGCCACAACTACTATTACTCAAGAAGAAGAACGACTAGTGTTATGGTACAGACTTGATGACTCATTACACACGACTCACGACCGGTTATGACTACGGTCCGGTATCAACATTAGTCATGGACTCTTACATCGTATCAGTCAGCATAGTAGTTCGCATGTGATTGTGACTCATGTATGACTCATTCCTAGGATAGCTGTACTAGGGTTCGAGCAAGTTACGCTATTGGTTACTTACTATTCCAGCGGCGCTTTAAAGCCCGCATGTATCTGTATAAGTAGTCGTGACGGAAGACCAAGAGTCCCCATCTTGGTCTTCTTCAATCCACCATCTTGACTCATCTTTTGCTTGCCTTAGTCTTTGACTAAGTGTGCTTCCGCTTCTACCCACCAAGGGGTAGTACCTCTATATACTTGAGTTGCAGCGTGTGCCGGTGGGCCCCTGTTCAACTTGCGTTGGGTTGACACGTGATCCCCATTTGCCTAACTTTCGCTAAGTCGATTACGCCGTCTTCACGTCCAAGTCGGACTAACGCTGGTGGAGCATAACATTAAGACCAAGATTCCCATTGTGGCGTACTCGACCAGAGACCAGTGGATGTCCTTCCGTCCCTATCATATTATACGACGAGGAGACCGCAACGTACCAACAAGATTCTTGGAAGCTGCTCAGTGGAGAGAAAGAGGAGAAGACACCGGATATTTCGTGGAGTTTAACGGTCCTAACCGTTTCCGACCCGTTGAGTTCAATTTCAAACACCTCTGTTGGGTCGAGATTACTTGGAACCCCATAGACCATCGCTGGGATATTGTACGCCCAGCAGGAAGAAACTACAACTGCGATATCGACGCACGAGAACTTAACAGCCGCGCTGACTACGGTCCCATCGACGGACAAGCGCAGGAATATACCGATGAAGGTGTTAGCGGAGGAGAGGAATCTGAAGGTCAATCACCAAGTAGAGGAACAACGCCAGCAGAGGAAGCTAGCTTAGGAGCTATTGGCGATCATATCATACAACAAACTGAGTCCCTTACCATTCACCAGCCCGAACCAGAAGTAATTCACATCCACAGTCCAGCAGTCGCAATGGCAACAACCACCGTTACGCAAGAAGAACTGCAGCTCACCCTTGAAGCAAGGGATCAAATAGCCCTAGAAGAACAAAGACGCATTGCAGAAGAATCCAGAGCTAATCTAGCTCCCATCAACCCTCATACCGGTCATCGAATGACCGACGATGACATAGCAATCCACCGCGCCATTGGACCAGATGTGGCTGACCCTCCTAGTGGTGGAGGTGGACCTCCTGGTGACTTACCAGGAGGAGGACCTCCATCAAGAGGACCCGGATTTGGAGGATTCCCTGGAGGACTCCCTGGAGGATTCCTGGGAGGACCACCAGGAGGAGGACATCCAGGAGGAGGACTACCAGGTGCAGGTCCCATTGCTCCCCCTCCCAGTAATAAGCTAGCTGGCGAAGCACCCACAGTATTTGACGGAGAACGCACCAAGGTCGAAGCATTCCTCACTCAATGGCACGTCTATTGGAGCATGAACGCCGACGAAGGCATCATGGCAACACCATATCGACGGGCCCTACTCTTCCTTTCTTATATCAAAGGCGTCAACATTAGCGAATGGGTATTAGCCATGCTCACCTGGCTCAATGGCCAGATACAGGCAGGAATACCCCGTACAAGTGAAGGACTATGGAACGAAGTCACGCGCAGCTTTATGCAGCGCTTCCGGAATACCATGGAACAAGAACAAGCTCAATACGAGCTTAAGAAAGGAGCCAGAATGATCGGGAGCAACCTAGATGAGTATTGCACCCAATTCGAACAGTTAATACGCCGCGCTCAGTATAGACTTGACGACCCGCAAACGCTTGACCTATTTGCGAGTGGATTACCAAAGGACCAATATGAAAAGGTCTACACTCTCGACAACCCTCGCAATTACTGTGAATGGAAAGAAGCGGCTACAACCCGTCAACAACAATACCTCCACCTCAAAGCAGTATTGAATAGAGGAGTTCCTCAAGGGCAGGGACAAGGACGACCACGACAACAACGACAGTGGCAGGGGCCACCAAGAAGTTCCTGGCAACCAAGAAACCTACCCCGAGATCCAAACGCCATGGATACCTCAGCAGATCGAATCCGAGGACGACTTGCGGGAGCGGAAGATGTACTCGCCCCTTGTCCCCCATATTGACCAAGAGGAGGATTCATCCAAAGGGGAGGAGGACGTAATAACCAAAGGCCAGTCACCTGTTATAATTGTGGAAAGGACGGACACATGGCCCGTGACTGTAGACAACCAAAAGGAAGCTATCAGCCTCAAGCATCAACTAGTCGCTACATTGATACCGACTATCATCAACAAGAACCAGAGACTGCTACTAGGGTGGTTCAAGACGCACCCCCTCAACAGCACGCCAGTGACTGGCTCAACGGAGTAGCAGGAGAATCGGACGATGTAAAGGACATTATCCTCCAACAATTGTGGAAGAAGGAGGGTTTTCAGGACGCCTGAACCCATCGGCCTGGGTGAGGGCAGTTAAATGTAACAGTGTAATCATGACTCGCTATCGTTCTATGAGAGTTCCAGTATTGATTCGCACCAGTTACGCAATGGCCAACATACAAGCACTAGTCGACTCCGGGGCAACCCACTGCTTCATAAAGCCTTCCTTCGCAAAAAGGATGGGGCTTGGGACAAAACTACTCGACGTCCCAAAGAAAATATGGAATATTGACAATACCGAGAATAAATCGGGACGTATCACTCATTACACTGACGTTGATGTTCAAACTAAAGGAATCCATAAAGAAATAAGTTTCCTTGTCATGGACATCGGAAATGAAGACATCGTATTAGGATACCCCTGGCTTGCCATCTACGACCCGCATATCAAATGGTCGCAAGCTGCCATTCATGAAGATATGCTCCCCATCATCATTCGTTCCACCAACCCTTACCTCAAAACAACGTCAATAGTCGCAACAACTACTATCCAAGACGACGAATACGAAGTAGTACACTCCTGTGTTATTACCGACGAACAGCGACAACAATTTGAAGAAGGGTGTCGAATCAGGGCAACGGCCACTGACCTTGCCATCACCGCTCAGCAATATGTAACCAAAGCTGAGTTACCACCCAAATATCGCGAATTTGAACGCCTCTTCAGCGAAGAAGCATCGGACAGGTTTCCGCCAAGCAGGCCTTGGGATCACGCCATCAAATTTAAACCAGGAACAGCCAACGCAATCGATTGCAAAATATACCCCATGACTCAAGAAGAAGACAAGAAGCTGCGCGAGTGGATCAATGAACAACTCAAGAAGGGGTATATACGACCTTCTAAATCCCCATACGCTTCGTCCTTCTTTTTCATTAAAAAGAAAGATGGAAAATTACAACCCGTTCAAGACTATCGGAAAATTAATGCAGTTACCATTCGCAATCAGTATCCACTCCCTCTCATCTCCGATCTCATCACGGACCTCAGTAACGCTCACATCTACACCAAACTCGACGTTAGATGGGGGTACAACAACATACGCATCAAAGAAGGAGACGAAGAGAAGGCAGCGTTCAAGATGCGCTACGGGTTGTTCGAACCGACGGTGATGTTTTTCGGCCTTACCAACTCTCCGGCAACGTTCCAGACCATGATGAATTTCATATTCAGGGACATCATAGCTAAACATGAAGCCCATGGAACGGTAATCCGGGTTTACATGGACGACATTGGTATCACAATGGGACTTAACCACTCCCTTCAAGACCACATTGAAGCAGTCAAAGACGTTCTCCGCGTATCCACAGAACACGACCTGTATTACAAGCTTGAAAAATGCCTCTTCCACTCCCCACGTATGGATTACCTGGGGGTAATCCTTGAAAAGGGGGTGACACGCATGGACCCTGTCAAAATTTCAGGCATTAAAGATTGGCCTATGCCAACCAAGGTTAAGGACGTCCGCTCGTTTCTCAGTTTTTGCTATTTTTACTGTCCTTTCATACGAGGTTTCGCAACCAAGGCACGACCCCTCAACAAACTTACCTGCAAGGACACCGAATGGCACTGGGGAACCGAAGAAGAAAGGGCATTCCAAGACCTTAAAACCCTCGTCACTAGCGAACCTGTCCTTGCACACTCAAACCTCACTCAACAATTTGAGTTAGAAGTCGATGCATCAGGTTTTGCAACAGGAGCAGTCCTCCTTCAGCGCAAAGCAGATGGTAAACGACACCCTATCGGTTACTACTCATCCACCCTCAACGAAGCCGAACGAAATTACAACATTTACAATCTTGAACTCCTAGCAATTGTCAAAGCTTTCCGCCACTGGAGACCCCTCTTAGCGGGCTCTCCCCACAAGATCAAAGTATTCTCCGACCATCTCAACCTACAATACTGGAAATTACCACAGAAGATTAGTAGACGCGTAGCCAGGGAAGTACTTGAACTCTCCGAATATGACTTCGAGATTCATCACATTAAAGGAAATTCCAATGGGCGTGCAGACGCACTGTCGTGAAGGCCAGATTACGATCAAGGAGAAAACGACAACGAAGGGATAACAGTATTACCGGAAAGCGTCTTTGCACGCGCCACCACGCTAGAAGAACCACGACATCCACATTGGAGACCTGAGATCTTACTGGTGGAAATGACTCCAGAACACCCCATATACGAGCAAGACATAGCTAAGTTGAAACCTTGGGTCGATGCTCATAAGCTAAAAGACATCGAAGGAACATGGTACAAAGACGGACGCCAAGTGGTTACGGGCGGCATCCACGACAAACGCACTATCATTGCCACTCACCATGATTCCCCTGTATACAGCCACCCCGGTATCAAACGTACTCTCCAATTCACCGAGCGACACTACTGGTGGCCGCAGATGAAGAACGATGTTATGGATTACGTCAAGGGCTGTGCAGAATGCCAGCGACATAAAGTCAACCTCCGTCCCATCAGAGCACCCCTACAACCCATTTACCCGAAACCGGAAGCCCTGCCATTTGAGACCATTGCAGTGGACTTTATTACTAAACTCCCCATCTCTCGCGGCTACGACTCTATTCTAACGGTAACAGATCATGATTGTACCAAGCCGCCATTTTCCTCCCTTGCAATGAAGAAATAATGGCCGAAGGAATGGCTGCCCTGTACGTGTCCCATGTCTTCCCACGATTCGGACTCCCCTCGCGTGTTATCAGTGATCGAGACCCCCGTTTTGCATCCAAGTTCATGTGAGAGATATGCAAGATTCTTGGCATTAGCCAAAATATCTCAACCGCTTATCATCCCAGAACCGATGGCCAATTGGAACGAACAAATCAATGGCTCGAACAATATCTCCGCTTCTGGGTGAACGAACGACAAGACGACTGGGTTCGCTATCTGCCTATGGCAGAATTCACGCATAACAATTGGCCCAATGAGACTACACGGGAGTCCCCCTTTTCCTCTTATCAGGATTCAATCCCCACACTGATTGGACCGATAGGCCTTCCCCTATCCCACAGGTGTCCCTGAGACTAGACCAGTTCAAACAGGCGCGACAGCGTGCCTTCTCCTGTATGCTCAGGGCGCAAAAAGTCATGGGTCAAACACAAAGATATGCCCAAGTTCAAAGAAGGAGATCTCGTGTGGCTCAAGGGACGCCACTTGCAAACGCACCAACCAACCACAAAACTAGCCGCTAAACGGCACGGACCATTTAAAGTCATCCAGGTGATGTCCCCTGTCAACTATCGCCTCGAGCTTCCCACGCAGTGGAGCATCCACGATGTCTTTCACATAGATCTTCTCACACCTTATCACGAGACACCCACACATGGACCAAACTATCAGCGCCCACCACCGGATTTGGTCGATAACGAGGAAGAATACAAGTTGAGAAGATTCTAGACTCTCGGCGATTTGGCAGAAGACGACGGCTCCAATACCTTGTGAAATGGAAGGGGTATCCTGACTCAGACAACCAGTGGATAGATAAGGATGACGTATTCGCCGACAAAGCCGTACGGGAATTCAAACATTCCAACCCCGACCGAGAAACGCATATAAGAATGACCTCCTGTCGCGATAAGTCCCCATCAATCCTTCACTCCATGTCCTCTACTCGACAAAATGACCAGCTCGCACTCCTCTCTACCCTCGTCAACAACTCCTCCGCCACGCTTGTTAACCCCGACTCCACCAATGACAGCCGCAACCATTGGAACTGCGGATGGAGACCATACCTCCATGCAGCATGAGGAAGGCGGCCCTATCACTAGTGAAGAACTGTACCAGACATTGCAACGATTCCCTGTGCCCGTACAGGGAACTCTCGACGACGATCCAACAGCAACTCAGCCAGCACCTCCGCCAATGTACGCCCTCACAAACCCCAATACCGGTGAGCCCAAAGCCTTCCTCACAGAAGACGAGCTTTTTCGGCTTCAAGCAGCTGTCCCGCGCAGTGAAACCACCCAATGCCATGAAGAAGTATGAACAAGAATGGAAGGAGACAGTGGCACAGTGGCAGCAGTGAGCAACTGCATATCGCCGCCTGCCGACGCTGAATGATGAAGGAGCGGAAAAGAGTACTGGACGAAGATGAGGATGAAGATGAGCTTAGAGACCATTACCCCATCAGGCACGCATTCCTTAACCATGAATTCTACGCTGAAGATCCAGCCGCCACTCCCTACCTCATCGACGCAGCGGGGGGGCCTTTACACCGAGGACGAGTCGCCGTGGCACAAGCGGCTCATTATACACCAATGGGCGAACGAGACCCCGCAACCAGGCTCATCGTCCCTGAGGGGTTCCGGGTCAATAGAGGACCCGATTACATTCTGTTCCCGATCAAGCTCCCCAATGGACCGACGATACAAGCATCCCACGTACAGGTTATCCGAGGAGGAGACCCCTTCGTACTCGGACTAGCTCCGGGGTTGGGTTTCCTCTATGGCAAACCCCTTTACGCCACCCCCCATCTCCCGAAGAACAACCGCGCATTCATACCGCACGAGGAGTACTTCATGCTCCGCGACCGACACCCCACCAACCTACTACTAATGCGTATCGGGGACGTCACTCTCATTCAGGAACTACGCCAGTTCCGGCAATTCGCGTTTGCCGAGGACCAGCTAGACAGGTGGATTCGGCAGTTGCAGTTTGGAGCGGGAGATGGTGGTCGCAGACAAAAAGGACAGTCTCTATCATCTCGAAAGAGCTAACATATTGGCACGAATGGAAGATGAAGCAGAGTGATGCAGCAGGAATCAGTAGCGGATTAGTGAGGTGGGCCTCACTCCTGAAAAGGGGTGGTGTTACGGTATGGACTTGATGACTCATTACACACGACTCACGACCGGTTATAACTACGGTCCGGTATCAACATTAGTCATGGACTCTTACATCGTATCAGTCAGCATAGTAGTTCACATGTGATTGTGACTCATGTATGACTCATTCCTAGGATAGCTGTACTAGGGTTCGAGCTAGTTACACTATATGGTTACTTACTATTCCAGCAGCGCTTTAAAGCCCACATGTATCTGTATAAGTAGTTGTGACGGAAGACCAAGAGTCCCCATCTTGGTCTTCTTCAATCCACCATCTTGACTCGTCTTTTGCTTGCCTTAGTCTTTGACTAAGTGTGCTTCGCTTCTACCCACCAAGGGGTAGTACCTCTATATACTTGAGTTGCAGTGTGTGCCGGTGGGCCCCTGTTCAACTTGCGTTGGGTTGACACGTGATCCCCATTTGCCTAACTTTCGCTAAGTCGATTATGCCGTCTTCACGTCAAGTCAGACTAACGCTGGTGGAGCGTAACAACTAGCTAGCAAAGTGATTGACCAGTTGGCCCAAGAAGAACAACAATGTATCACCCAAGAAGCCCAGGCCATACTGGCCCCTATCAACCCTCAAACTAGGCATTGAATGACCAACAACAATTGTCACTATACACTGTGCCATTGGTCCAGATGTACTCAGACCCACCTAGCAGCAGGGGGCCTCCCAGAAGACTACCAGGGGAAGGACCACCCCACAAGGTGGGGATTCAGAGGATTCCCTGGGGGGTTCCCTGGAGGAACATCAGAAGGAGGAATACCAGGTGCAGGTCTCATCACCCCTCCCCAAAATAACAAGCTAGCTGGTGAAGCACCCACAGTATTTGACAGAGAACATGCCAAAGTAGAGGCATTCCTCACACAATGGCACTCTATTGGGGCATGAATGCAGATGAAAGTATCATGGCAATGCCTTATTGAAGAGTGCTACTCTTTCTTTCCTTCATCAAGGGGTGTTAACATCAGCAAATGGGTATTAGCCATGCTTACGTGGCTCAATGGCCAGATACAAGCTGGCATATCTTGAACAAGTGAAGGACTGTGGAATGAAGTCACATGTAGCTTTATGCAACACTTTAGAAACACCATGGAACAGGAACAAGCTCAATACAAGCTTAAAAAAGGACTCAAAATGATTGAGGGAAATCTATATGAGTATTGCACCCAATTCAAGCAACTAGTATGCTGAGCTCAATATCAACTTGATGACCCCCAGACCCTCAACCTATTCATGGGGGGACTACCAAAAGACCTCTACAAGAAGGTTTTGTTGATAAGTGACCCTTGTGCACTTAGTGGCTCGTACGGACTGGACTAGCAGCATGGACTGCTTTAGATTAGATTAACTGGACTTGTAGATTACATGAATTTGATCTGTACAATCTAGCGCTTACTATTGCGTCATGTATGACATCATGTACAATGACATCATGTAGAACACTCTGGACACTTCATTGTACTCTGTCCTTTGTTCTCCTTTAGTTCTTATCTTTATTATGACGTCACTATGATATCATCCTTGTCTAGACTTTCTTTGTTCTGGTTGCCTTGTTCTCCTTTGGTACACTCCTTTTGTCCTATATGTAGAACAACACTCCTTGTATTCTGTGACTCTATGTTACTGCCCTTATACTAGTGTCACGGCTCTGTATAGTATAAGTAGAGTACTCTATACGCCCTGGTCCACATCAGTTCTCACTCTGCTGTGTGCCAGGTAAAGTCCCTCTCCTGTAATACTATTATCAGTTCTCACTCTGCTGTGTGGCAGAACACCGCTTTGCTTCCACTTGCAAGATCTCCCTCTGCTGGTTTCCAGCTGCTCAGTTTATCTCACCACAGTCTTCAGTCCACTGTGAGTATGCTGTTCATCTGTGCTGTTCATCAGGTTTACACTCTTGACAATCCTCAAAACTACCAAGAATGGAAAGAGGCAGCAACTGCATAACAGCAACAATACATGCACCTCAAAGCACCGCTGCAACAGCATGCCAGTGATTGGCTTAATGGAGTAGCAGAAGAATCAGATGATGTAAAAGACATTATCCTTCAACAATTATGGAAAAAGGAGGGTGTCACGAACCTATAATTTGGTCATGACTCAAGGGTGCTTAGGACTGGTCCGCATTGGCCCTGGTCTTATGTAATCACCTTCCTAAAGGGGAATTCTGAATCGGAGTTTGAATTCTGTTCTCAAACAATCATGTGATCTGTCATGTGATTAGTCATGTCTCCTAAACCATGTGTTGTGTACATGTGTACTAATCAACGGTTGATTGTTGATCAATCAACGAAGATAATCAACCAAGTCACCATCCCTTGGGGATTCCCGCATTGACTGGAATCACGCCATTCACATGCAAGATTGCGCCATTGACTGCAGCGCAGTTGTTCTATGTTTAAACGCCTTCTGATTGGACTCTATTGTTAGGTGTCTCTAGAATGTTCCTTTGCGCAGTACTGCGCAGCACCCGTGAATGGGCCGTAAGCCTGCCCTAAAGCTACGCACAGACCACCCCCTGTAGTATATAAGCTGGTGCAATTCTACGGACAGTCCCTCAGACTGTCCACTTGTGACATCCTCCCTCTTGTGTCATGCCTCTGCGGGGGTGTGGGCTTCTGTAATGGCTTCCTGTCACATGGCAGTCAACAGCCAAGTTGGATTGGCACTGAATGTAACGACTCCCAAGGTCCCTGGTAACAGCTCCTGTGCTAAGGTAGCTGAGTCGGCGGCAATCCCCTGGTACTGAGGTGGGAAAGTCCTTCTGTAACAGCCCCTTGTATTAAGGTGACTGAGTTTGTAGCAATGGACGAGCACAAAGGCTAAGTCCAAAGGTCAGGTGTCACTGGGCTGACCAGTAAGACAAGACGAGGGTAAGAGGGAAGTCAAGGGGAAGCCTGCACAGAGGCTGAGAGGGGAATGACCCAAAGGGGATAAGGGTCAAGGGTCTGAGGTTCTGGGTCAAGGACTTGAGTGCTGAAAGGACTGAGGCGCTCAAGGAGTCAATTGGAGATACAACGCAGATAGTTGATTAAGCCAAAGCTAAGGAGCTAAGGTGCACTACAGGGTTCCTTATATAGTACAGGATTGTGCCTGAGCGCATAGTGCTACTGGTTGCTATAGATAGAATGATGTGCTGGCAAAATGGTCAACATCATGCAAGATGGTGTTATGCTAGCAAGGCAGAAGAAGGGTAGACAAGAATAGCACAGAAGGTGCTGGAATAATCAGATAAAAGGGAAGCATAGGTTTAAGAAAGGTAACTGCCAAGAAAGGGAATGGATGAGATAAGGGCAGAAAGGGAAAGGTGACTGGGGAGTTCATGACATCTTGCCTCTCAGCTCCTTTGAGTGCCCCGCTCATTGCGCGCCACTACTCCTCTCTGAGCCAAGAGCGTATCTTGGGTTCTTCTGTTGTGGAGCATCTCTTCTCCACACCCTCTCAGCCCCCAGTCTCTGCCTATGTTGTGACTTCCCTGTTGAGTGACAGTGAGTCATCACAGGTGCCTTTGTGGATTATATTCTGCTAAGTTGGGCTGGCTTATTATTTAAGCTGAAGTTGAGCTAATGTTGCGATGGGTTACGTTTCAGATAGAGTGAGTTGGGACAAGGATAGTGTTGAAGGAGAGTGCACTCATGTGCGTGACACCTTGGCGTTGGGAGTCGGCCACATCTCACGTGTGGAAGGAAGTACACCCTGGAGGTGTGATGGTAGTAGAGTCGAGATGTATGGACGCATACGCAACACATTTGTTCATTATTTGATTACCTTAGGACTTAGATGCAATCAAGTTGTGATTGGGGACAACCCATGTATGTAGTTGATTGCGGTATTACTGTATGGTTGTAGTTTTGTTTGTCTGATATGCCTGAGGATGTATTGATGTGAATCCACGGTGTTTACACAGTATTTATTTGCGGGTTGTATGCACTGGCACTCCAGAAACTTACGGTTCTTGTGGTGTGCCAGGCAAGTAACTCTTACACTTGTTCAATAAGAGAATCTCATGCTTCTTCTGGTGTGCGAGACATAATTCCACTCGGTGCGTTTTATTAGATAGAACAGATTGGATGGTAAAACTGAGATTGGAGGGGATGGGGAAAAACATGGGTAATATAGTGGGATTGAGTGTGGAAAGGAGGGAATGGAAGGACGAGAGATAATAAAATTGAGAATGAAATTGATCGTAATATAGAACGACAAGGGAGAAGGAGGACAGAGGGAAATGTTATAGATGGAGAGGAGAGTGAAAAGGAGATGAAAAGGAGAGTGAAAGGGAGGGGGAAGGGAGAAAGAGATGAAAGGGGGAAGAAAAAGGGAGAAGGAGAAGGAAGAAAAGGGAGAAAAAGGAAAGGAGTCGTGGGGGTTGGAAGAAAGAGGAGAATGGAGGAAGGGGGAAAGAAGATAGTTAAAGGGGAGGTCTAAGAGAAAGACCGATGACGGATTGACACAAAAAGCGAGCGTTATGGTCGCCTACGAGATGAGAAACGGCGTCGAAAGAAGAAAAGGGAGAGGGAGAGGAGAGTCTCCTGGAGAGCTCGATAGAATGTGCGCGGATGTGAGAGTTGTCGAAGAGGCCCCACTGAGTGCCGAAGCCACCTTTACTCTTATAGCTATCATGAGAGCCCCAAACGAGGCCGAGACGAATGAGGTTGATGTAAGAGATGCCCTTGACGGCTAGAAAGAAAGAAGGTGAGAAGGGATTTTGGGAAAGGAAGGAAGGAAATGACTGTGTTTTGCGGTCCAAGGGGCGCCGAGAGTCTTGGTTTGGGCGAGTCTTTGGCCGAGGGGGGAGGAGGGTTCATGAATGGCGATGATGAAAGTGGTGAGCATGGAGACGTAGATAAGGCGATTTGAGACGCCCTTCTTGCCTTTACGATCTTGCCAAGGGAGAGTGGAATAAGCTTTGTAAACGGCGTAAGTGTCGAAGGCGTTGGCGAAGGGAAGGGAAGGGATAGGATTTGGGGGAAGACGAAAGGAAGGAAGTGGGATACGATGATTGCTACGATGAGGGCGAGACGATGAATGGGTTTATTGGGGTCATAGTTGTGGATGACCCAGTTGTAAGTATCATCGACGTAAGGTTCGCCTGTGCGGGAAGGGGCGACGAAGTCGAGAGGGAGGGAGGATTTGTTAAGGATGGTGTGAAGGAGGGGAATTGTGATGGGGTGAAGAGACCATTGTGCGGCGGTGTCAGTGAAAAGAGCAGAGCGGAGAGCTTCGTGTGCGGCTTGATGAGAAGGATTGGGAAGCTGATGGGAAGGGCCTTGAAGGGGGACGATTTGGCGAGCGGCATCAGCGAGGCCAAGACTTGCCCAGGAGTCGAATACAGGGACGCGAGGGGAAGCACCTGAAGAGGAAGACCTAGGACGATGAGAGGGAACGAAGCGGATAAGAAGATGAGAGAGGGAGTTAAGGAAAGAGTGACGAAGCAAGAGATGGAGGTCGTCATCAGGAGAGAGAGGGGGGAGGGAAAGGATGATGGAATGAGCGTGTTTGAGGAGGGGAAGGAAAGAGCCTGAGGAGAGGACGGGAGCATGAGGAAGAGAGGGGTTTGTTGGGTCGGACATTGCGATGAGGGAGTTGACGAAAGTTGTGGGGGTCATTGCATGCTGACGGAAGTTAGGGAGACCATGAGAGATGAGAAGTGGGTCTGCGACGACGGCCTGGAGAAGAGAAACGAAAGTGGCCTGTTGATCTACCTGACCGTAGGCGAGGGGCCGTTTGAGGGAGAGCCAAGATTTGAGGAAAGACTCTCTCTCTTTTCCCCGAGCGACGGCGAGATTGATTGCGTTCTGATCTGGAGCTGCAGAAATGATGGCGTGGATGTCTCTCCTGACGCCGTCTGCGATGAGTTTTTTGACGTCATCGAAGAGGGCTTGGAAAGCGATGACGGAGATGTGCATTGCCCTGTTCTGTACTGAGGAGTAGGAGGGATTGTATGAGACGGAAGGGTTGATGATGAGGGTGTGGTTGAGACAGAGTTTTGCATGATAAGCCTGTGAAAGGGTGAGGAAGGAACGGAGAGGATGAATGGAAAGAGAAAATGGGATAGACAGGTGGGGTATTCCTCGCCGCGTTTGACCACGGTGGTCAAACGCGGTCGTAGTATTCCTCGCCGCGTTTGACCACGGTGGTCAAACGCGGCGAGGAATACTACGACCGCGTTTGGCCACGATGGTCAAACGCGGTCACAAATACTACGACCGCGTTTGGCCACGATGGTCAAACGCGGTCACAAATACTACGACCGCGTTTGGCCACGATGGCCAAACGCGGTCACAAATACTGTGACCGCGTTTGACCATCGTGGTCAAACGCGGCGAGGAATATCGTGGCCGCGTTTGACCACGGTGGTCAAACGCGGCGAGGAATATCGTGGACAACCGAGTGGGTATTCACTCACATGGAAATGCTGGAGGGAGTATGTGACTTCTTGCGCCTTCCTTGATGCTATCGCAGGGTGCCCGTCCTTCATCGGCCATCTACGCTCATCCACATGCAACCCACGCTTCGCCGCTTCCAATAGGTTCCGTTCCTTGAACACTGGCATCAGCATCGGGAAGCCATCCTTGATCAACCCTTGGCTCAAGCCAAGGGGTCTCATCAGTGACGTCGCCAAACACGCCGCATTCCCTGTGTGGCAGTAGCACACCGTCCGCTCCAGTGCTGCCAACAACTCCAACTTCAGCTGGCTCGGTTCTTCGTCTTCCCCCTCTTTCCCAAGCTCCTGCTCGTAGATCATCTCGATCAACATTGTGATCGGGACGATACCCACTTGAACAGCGATGGGAATACCTGCCGTGTATCCAATGTTCAGCTTGTTTCTCGAATCACCGTCTCTGCTCTCAAGTCTCTCACCTCTGGCTTCAGGATCACCAGGTAGTCTTTGATCGTGCCCCTCACCTCCTTTCTCTCCCATAGCTTCACCAGTGGCAAGATCACATCCGTGAACAGACTCCTGTTCACCAGTCAGCGTCCTTCTTCTCCTCTCCTATCCACGCCCTTCCCTTACCTTCCAGTTCTCACTTTCAGCGCCCTCACATTCACCGCGTACACAATTTCTCCTCGGCAGCTCACAGGACAGTCGTAGCAGCTGATCTTGTTGTGGAACCGCTTCCATGGTAGCGCCACGCTGCACTGCTCTTGCTTGTCTCTTGCCGTCGCTCTGTCCTTCACCGTCGTCGCGAATTCTCCTGCTAACGCCGCAGTCACCGTCCCCTTCTCCGTGTCCATGTCTCCTGCTCGGCTCGCAGCTCGGTGCGAGATGTAGTTGTAGAATTGTGACGAGATCGGCTTGATCACCTGCGTCCGTCCAATTCTTCTCATCCCCTCCTCGCTGCTCCTGCTGCTCTCCACGCTGCTCCTGCTGCTCCTGCTGCTCCTGCTCCTCTCCGACTCTCCTCCGTTAGGATCCACACGCACCTTCTTGCTGATCTCCCTGATCCCTTTGTAGAAACACGGCGGTATCCCCTCCGCCTGCACGTTTCCCACCGTTCGCAGGAACCCCAATGGGTACACATCCACCCTCCCCGTCGACTCCCGAAGCTCATCAAACTCCTCCATCCTCTCCTCTTCACTTAGCGGGTACTCACGCGAAGGGTGGAACAGATTCTGCACGTTTTCAAGGTCCATCAGCACTCCGCATGCCGGGTCCGATTCCAGTCGCTTCGCTCGTCGCCGTGGTATCTTTCTCCCGTTCGAGTCGTATATCCCGATCTCCTCCCCATCTGAGTTCATCACAGCCAGCCTCTCCACATTCACTTTCTTTCGACTCTTCTTGTCGTCCCCGTCGTATAGCGTCCCGAACGCCCGCTTCAGCGCTTTCCCATCGAACTCCTCCCACGTCCGTGCTTCCGTGCACCTGTACACACCATGTCAGCTCCTCTCCTTCCATCAATTCTCACTCACTCTATCAGCGTCGCCAGTGCCACCGTCGTGAACGCAACCTTCGAGTAGTCTCGCTCCTTCTCCCAGTTCGACCCCTCCACCTTCTCGTTTCCCACTTCCCCAATTTCCACGTTTTGCCCGTATCGAGACGTCACCACAATCGGCGAGTGCTTCTCCAAGAACCCGTCCTTCTTCCACGACGATGGCGCATTCTCCACCCATTCTTCGTACCCTTCCGACATCAGCTCGTCCAGCTGCCGCGCGTTCCTCTGGTTTAGCTTGATCGTTCCATGCTCTCTGTCAAGTCCATCCCATCCGTCAGCTTCTCAATCTCCTACCTCTCCCTTTCTGCTTACAGTACGTTCGTCACCTCCTCCCATTTCACACTCCCGCTCTCCAGGTTCAGCTCGTATACACTCCTCCCCTCAGGTGTCGCGAACGACAGCTCTCCGATCTTCCCCATGAAGTACGCAAACATCATCACCACCTGTCGGTAGTGACGCCGCGATAGTTGCGGCCTTCCTGTCTTGTACCCCGCTGAGCACGGCTCCACTTCGCACCGGATGAACTCGTTCGGTGCCATCCCCACGAATACATCTTCGTTCCGTGCTCGTCCGATGAACAGCATCTTCCCGCACGTGTCAAATCCTACCATCCCTCGCTTCCCTCGGAACTCTCGCAGCGGTTGCTGCAGGTCTAGCTCAAGCATGAAGTGCTTCGCCGTCCTTCCCATAGGCAGTACCGCACCCAGCCCCACAACACTCCCCACTGTCAGCTCGTAGTCCAGCATCGTTCTCTCCGTCGTCATGATCACCTGTCCCTTCCCCACAGGCAACTTCATATCAGCATCAATCTCAATTTGGTTTCGCACCGTCAACATCCTCAGTCCTTTCCTCTTCCTCTCCTTCTCCTCCATCATGTACTGCCTTCGCATCTCCGATAGCTTCACTTTGTGTGCTTGCTTCGAGTTGAACCCGTCTTCCTCTCCCCAGTCTTCAAGCCTGTTCGCCAAGATTTCCGTTAGCACTTCTCCCTGCCCCATCTTCTCCCACCCCTCCACTTCCATGTCTTCTGCCACCTCGCTGATGTCCACAGGTCCTCCTTCCTTTCCTCCCACCTCAATCCCTTCTTCTGCCCACGATCTGTCCAATTTCAGCTTCCTTCTCCCCACCTTCCTCGCTTATATAGATAGATTACCCACATCTCACTTCTTGTCTCTTCTCTCAATATATCTCTTGCTGTGTTCACCATTCTTATCAATTTCTGTGCTTTGTGCCAATCAAGGGGAGTGACGGTCAAACAGATCCTAATCTCTCACGCCTTTCCCTTTCCCTCCAAATCTTTATCCAGCCTCTCTCACGTGATCTTATCCGATCTCTCCAGTCACATGCTTCTTCCTCATCCTTCATACCACTCCATGTGACTTCGTCTCATTTCCCACCCACATATCACCCAAAAACTCTCCTTTTTCACCCACAACCAAAACTCCAATTTAAACACACACATTTCCCAACCTTCAACCACTTACCAACGCAGGCCACGCCATCATTCCATGACCTGACATGGGGGGGGAGGCCAAAGTCCCTAAAAATTTGCTTTTTGGCCATCTAACGCTGAGTTGGCTTAATTCCGCATACCCTTGGGACCAAAAAAGGTAAGAGCCTGTTCAGTTCAGATTTTTTTTTTTTTTTTTTTGAACCATGTTTATTCCAGGACAGTACATAATACAAGACCGGTCTTCGACTCCCTACAGAGCAAAATTTGAGCAAGAGGTAACGTAAGAGAAGTCACGTGCGACAGAGCGAGTGTTACAGTTGCGCATATTGACCCTTACTGTACCGGTTGTGGCTACGGCAGTAAGGAAAATTAGTCACGGACTCGGAGTTTACGATAGGAGATAGGCGTTGAACAATGACTCGATCCTAGTACAGGTAGTAGTAGTATTAGGATTGCGCTACTTACGCGATACGTTGGATGCTACATTACTGTGACTCATAGCAGCGCTTGAAAGCCTGCTCTTCTTGTATTTAAGGTAGCTGCGGAAGACCAAGATACGCCATCTTGGTCTTCTTCAATCGTCACTTCTTTGTTCTCGCATTTCTATCTTGTCTCCATCTCGACAGGAAAGTGCCGCCTTTATACTAGTGCCTTCGAGCATCTAGAAGAAGCCTTCGCACCATACACCCTTGGGCGTGATTAGCTAAGTCGTCAGAGTCGCCTTACCGAGCTCAAGTCGAGCTAACGCTGTGACGGCGTTACAGCAAGGGTAGAAAATTGAGCCACCTCATGAAGGAAGGCCAGGTACAAACAGAAGAAAGTAGCATACTGCGCGAAGTGAAGTTAACGGCAGAGGAGTAATATGAGAGGGTAAGGAAAATGTCACCGCATCGGGCAGCTGTTTTAGGCTGGGTCCAGATCGTAGTCGAGCAGGTTTTCGTTAGGCAGGGCAGGGTTAGCGAGGTATTGTTGGAGCTCCGTTAGTCGCTGTTCTTGTGATGACGGAACAGCGACTGGAGCCTCCAGGTCTGGTTTGGTGGCCAGTTTGGTGAGTTGGAGGAAACAGAGGAAGGTGTAGACGGTGGTGGTGGGGTCCCCAGTGAAGAGGTCAGTGGGGTCGGTGCGGACCAGAGGGTCCAGGGGATAAGGGGAGTCGTCAAAGGGGTCGTTGTCGGCAACATCATGAGGGTAAAGGAGTGCACGTTGCGGTTTGTAATGAGGGCAATCATACATGAGGTGATAGTAGGATTTATCCAGGAAGCAACATGGGCATATAGCGACCTCAGGTGGGAGGTCGGGCCAGTGTCATATTGGTGTAGTCAGAGGTGAATGAGTGTAGGGTGGCGAGTTGAAAAGTGGTGGTGTGTGTGCGGCGTGTGATGGGAGTGTATGACAGATCTGGCTTTTTGGGGGGTATGGCGGCCAGCCATAATGGGTGGTTGTGTCCATCGGGCGGTTTGTGGTAGTGGATAGAGTGCCTGTAGGCGTTGGGGAGTTTGTGTTGTGGGGTATCGATGATCATGCGGGTCCATTCTGCTCCCCAGGCTTGGAACGCCTTGGTCCGGCACATTTTCTTAACATGTGCAGGTGATTGGATTTTGCGGAGGGTGGCCACCGGTGCCTGGGTACATGCCTTGAGCGCTGCCTGCCGTGCCTGTTGATCTGCTGCTCGCTTCTTGTGTGAACTGGCCCACACGAGGTGAATCCTCGTGTCCCTGTGCGTGGAGTAAAAGAGAGAGTAAGTGCGTGGTGGAAATGTAAGACGTCGGTTTGGTGGGTGAGGGAATGTGTATGTGTAATGCCCTGTAGAGCCGCTTCGTCGTTGGAAAAGATGTAGATATGAGAAGGTGGTGCGCGTGACAACTCAGCTGATATAAACTCGGCGGCCTTGGAGATGCCAAAGAGGTGGACGTCGTGTTGCTCCACCCCTGAACCGAGTGTCCATGTCCGAACACATGGCTCCGCCTCTCCTTGCCAGACCGATATGGCCGCACTGCCTACATTGAGATTATCAGGCCGGTTGCAATTGCTCACAGTGCCAGCCACCCGAATTAGTACCGTACTTGCCTCTGCCCTTGACACATAAAGGTTGTTGAGCAGGGTGTTCCGGCGGTGGGGATGGGCCTTCCCTTCACAAGACACATGCGCTTCCCAGTTGTGAACCTCCCAGGGGGTGATGGCTGTGACGTCGACGCGCGCAGTCAACAGAGGGTTGACGCGCGCACTGAGAGCCTCCAAGGCAGTGGGGCGCTGGTTAAGGGTTGTACATCTTCCAGACCGGACGTACAGTGCACTGTTACACACCACCCCGGTTGCAATTGCTCACAGTGCCAGCCACCCGAATTAGTACCGTACTTGCCTCTGCCCTTGACACATAAAGGTTGTTGAGCAGGGTGTTCCGGCGGTGGGGATGGGCCTTCCCTTCACAAGACACATGCGCTTCCCAGTTGTGAACCTCCCAGGGGTGATGGCTGTGACGTCGACGCGCGCAGTCAACAGAGGGTTGACGCGCGCACTGAGAGCCTCCAAGGCAGTGGGGCGCTGGTTAAGGGTTGTACATCTTCCAGACCGGACGTACAGTGCACTGTTACACACCACCCCTCCATTACTGGAGTGTGGGCTGTTCTGGACCGGAGGTTCCCAGTCGACGCCCAGGCGGGCAATCAACTGTGACGTCCAGGGGATACGGAACAGTCTGATGGCAGAGGTTGTGGTTAGTTTCTCCATGTAGTGCCTGGCAGGCAAAATACGTAGGAATTCGTGAAGGGGTGCTCGTGGGGCCATCCGGAAGGAGCCGGAAATGACCCGCACCCCTTCATTCATAACTACCTGAATCTTGTTAAGAAGGCTCTTCTTCTTTCTTGACGTCATCCAGAGTTGGCATCCATAGGACAGCACCGGCATACATACTGCATTAAACAGCAGATGCCAGTTTGCCATGGATATGCCCCTCTGGGAGTTGCCGAGAAGCTGTAAGGCCTTCAGGGAGGCACGTGCCTGATTGCACATCATGGACACGTGCGGCTCCCAATCTAGGCGTTGGTTAATGAAGAAACCGAGGTATTGTATCGTAATGGATGCTCGAATGGGGTAATAAGAGTGGGAGGTGGGGTCTGGTAGGTAAATGAGCGTAGGGGGGCGATGTCGTGAATTTTTGTGAGTATATGGGGGGTTTGTTCAGTTCAGATTCTTCAAACAATCTGACCCAGATTATTACCACATATAGTAGGTAGATCATTTCCCAAACTTGTCACCATATCTGACACCCAAACTCAACACCTATCACAACTCATGGTTAAACACCATGGTGATACAACTGTGCTCTCCCTGGCTGATAACTCAGAAAACCTGGTTTCCAGTTACTTTCCCATGCCCTCTGCGCTCATCTGCACTTTCCTGCACTTTCCTGCACTTTTCTGCGCTCTCTAAGCACCGCTTTCCCACACTCTCTGAGTCGGCGGCTTCCCACTCCCTCTGGACAGTTCCATAGGTGTTTCATAGCATTACCCTGTTCCCCCATATCTATGCACCCTCTTTCCTTAGTCTACACCCCTAGTATTGTTACGCTCCACTGGCCTTAGTCCAACTTGGACTCAGGATAGGTAATCGACTTAGCAAATATTGAGCAAATGGGGATCACATGTCAACCCAACGCAAGCTGAACAGGGGCTCTTCTGGCACACACTGCAGCAAAAGTGGAAGAGTACTATCCCTTGGTGGATAGAAGCAGAAGTACACTTAGTCTCAGACTAAGGCGAGCAAGAGATGAGTCAAGAAGGTGGATTGAAGAAGACCAAGATGGAGATCCTTGGTCTTCCGAGACGACTACTTATACAGATACACCCAGGCTTTAAAGTGCCGCTAGAATAGTAAGTAACCAATAGTGCAACTAGCTCAAACCCTAGTACAGCTATCCTAGGAATGAGTCATACATGAGTCACAATCACATGCGAACTACTATGCTGACTGACGCAATGTAAGAGTCCATGACTAATACTGATACTGGGCTGTAGTCATAACTGACCATAAGTCACACTTCAAGGTTTGCACCGTAACAGAGAGCATTCCACAGGAGAAGCCATAAGTGAAGAAATGGGAGAAGAAGAAAGTGAAGAAATCCAATCCTGAAGTGTTGGGCCCATAGAACAATACACCATCCAACAAGCTGAGTCCTTGCATATCTCTGACCAGCCAGAAGTCATTCATGTATGATCACTGGCAGCAGAAATGGCAACCACCACTATGGCAGCAGAAGAAATTATCACCATAAGAGAATAGGCTGCGCAAGAAGCAGCTGAAGCCATCAGGT
This sequence comes from Lactarius indigo, assembly GCA_025766275.1. NCBI lineage: Eukaryota > Fungi > Basidiomycota > Agaricomycetes > Russulales > Russulaceae > Lactarius > Lactarius indigo. Next base: position 282,186 of record JAFKAC010000077.1, read on the forward strand.
GAGAATCACAAACACACCTACTCCTGATTAACCCAGAAACTGGGGTACAAATGACCACAGATGATGCAGCAATTTTCAGGGCTATAGGACCTGATCAAGGGGACCCTCCATCAGCAGAACAACGAGGAATACCACTGGACCCACCACCTGGGAGAGGAGGACCCCCAGATGGTGACTACCCACATCAACGGAATGGAGGAGGAATGCCTCCAGACATACCAAGAGGACCACCGGGAGGAGGACCCCTAGGAGGCAGACTGCCAGGAGGAGGAGTCCCAGGTGGAGGACATGGACATTAAAAACTGACAGGTGAGCCACCATCCATATTCAATGGAGACCGCACTAAAGTAGACTCATTCCTCATGCAATGGCACGTATACTGGGGGATGAACCTCAACGCCCCTGTCATGAGGAACAATTACCAAAGATCCCTCCTTTTCCTATCTTACATCAAGGGGATCAGCGTCAGCGAATGGGTGTTGTCCTACCTCAAGTGGCTCAACCGTCAATACAATGAGGGGTTGATCAGTATACGCGCGCACTATGGGATGGAGTAGCAGATGGGTTTAATCAGAGGTTCGTAAACACACTTGAGAAAGAACAAGCTCAAGTGCTTCTAAGGAAGGGGATGAGATCGTGGATGGAGATATTGACAAATACATCAACGAATTCAAAGAGGCCACGCGAAAGGCTGGATATCGACTTAATGACCCACAAACCATCAATCTCTTTGTTGATAAGTGACCCACGCGCACTTAGTGGCTCGTATGGACCAGACTTACAGATATGGACTGCTGTAGATCAACTAGAACCGCTTTAGATTAGATTTGATCTATACAATCTCAGAACGTCCACTCCTTTGTCTGTTTGTAGAACAATAACTGCCTTGTACTATGTGACTTGTGTTACATACCTTGTATAGTGTCACCCCTAGAAAGTGTATAAGTAGAGTAGCATGTATGCTCCTGGTCCACATCAGTTCTCACTGTTTGTGTGCCAGGTAAGCTCCCTTCCTCCCAATGTAACATCAGTTCTCACTGTTTGTGTGCCAGACACTTCTGCTTCACTTGCTTGACACAACCCTCTGCTGCTATCCAGCTGCCTCCAGTATCTCACCACAGTCTACCTTGTCACTGTGAGTATTGGTTATGTCTATGCTGTTCATCACTCTTCACTGCAGGAATACCCAAAAAATTGTATGAACGAACATATGACCTTGATGAGCTGGAAACGTTTGATAAATGGAAGGTGGCCGTGCTCCACAGGCAGAAGAATTATATCCACATGCGAGCAAGGCTTGACAACTACAAGGAAACCCCGAA